>JAUMHI010000055.1:6359037-6386378 GCA_032359435.1 Enteromius unitaeniatus | reverse complement strand
ACGGTTACTGTGTCTTAACCACTGCATTCTAAGTTACAGTCTTACCTTCCTCCTTTACCTGCATCTGTGAGGAAGTTTGCTGAACTGGTGTCTAGCCTGCTCCCCGAGTCACTCACCGGCACGGAGCTCATCGAACTCACTGCGATCTCCTATCATCTCCTTCACGTGAGACAATCTAATCACCTACCTGTACATACTCACCTGTCTCCTCAGAACGCTGTCCACTCAACCACGCCGAGTTCACCACCACCTGCCCTGGAAAAGAGAAAGGAGGAAGGAATAAGGATCTTGTTATCGCTCTTATCACTGTAAGGTTTAAGGATATAAAGATATGGAGATCGTTTACATCACTAAAGGGATTCACAAGAACCGCGATTGGGAGATCACTCATCTTCCTAAAAGTGAAGAGAACTATCAGCAGATCGCCACTGACTTTAATCCTTTATATATTCAATAAACTTGTTAAACTTTCCTTCCAGCATTACAGGTACGTTACAGGTAAGTAACGATGTAAAATCTCACAATTTTTAAAAGTGCACTTGTTGCCAGAAAAATAAGCAAACTTGGCTAAGAAAAACTCAAAACACTTAAAATCAGTGGTCATTAAGGAGAGGATAGAACTAGGGTAGAATGAGGGGAATGTGAACGTATACAAGCAATTTTATGATTCTTTATCATTTTATTTCTATGTCTTATTACATAAGCTTATGACAGCCCTATGGAAGGTTTTTAAAATTTTCTCAGTAAAAATATATAAAAGTTTCTTAATGTACTCTACCACAGAAATGTTAGTAACAAAAAATATTTAATATTTGACCAAACCTTTACAGGGATCCACACATAAAGACCAGGGCTGCATTCTCCAAAACCACCTTAATGCTACGTCGTTCTTAAGTTGTACCTTATCATTAATGCATGTTTTCCAAAACCTTCTTAGTTAAGTATACCTTCTGTAAGTTCATAGGGTTGGTCTGGAGGGCTCTTCACTATACCTTATTGCTGCTGACGGTTCATACCACTAGTGGCCACCAATATGCAAAAAGCTTTAAATCTGATTTAGTATTACATTTTACATTTATTATTAGTGTTTTCATTAATAAAGTTTCCATAAACTAATGGTTGTTAGCTTTTTTAATTACTACGCTAAGGCACATCAGCTGGTGAACCATTTGACAGAAAAGGTTTAAGAGTCTAAGAAAGATGACTTTACACAAACTTTATAGCTATGGCAGCGCTTGCAAAATCATGCCATTTTTTACGGTCTCGATGGGCGGGAACTAGACGCTGCCATATAGTGAATGTCGGTATGTCTCTCATGTTTGTGCTTTTGAGGAAAGCATCCACAGTCATTACACAAATGAGCCAATAATGTAAAAAGGTCTGGTGGGTAATCGGCATACGCTGTGAAGAACATTAACACACTAATGGCCGTGAGGATGTTGGATTTTTACACTTGCTAAATTATACATGCACGTATTTATTTCTGCATGTACTGTACATATTTCAATGAGCCCCAATAAATGCAGTTTGTACTATTTCTAAAACGCTTTTTTATTAAGAACATTGTTTTCTCAATACTTTTCTTATACCGCTGTGAAGGAAAGAGCGCACAATCGATCATCGAGGCATCGATGTCAACCTATTCAGCACCTCAACCATGGACAGCACCTGCTAAGGTCGCACTTACGAAGGTTTACCTTAAGCAACATCCTAAGGTATAGTTCAGAGAACACGCGTAGAAAAGGTATAACTGTAGTTAGGGTGTACCTTTTGAGTCTTCGTAGCACGCTAAGAGACAACGTTATCGGAGAACGCAGCCCAGAATATCCTAATTTACAACATAATTGAACATCGGAGTACCACATGCAACCTTCGTGCTGTAAATCGCATTGCTGCTTATCTGAAGCAGGGGCGTATTCATTTGCTGAGGTCAAGGGGCCTCAGATGCAGCTGTAGAGATCGCAGTGTGACCTTATTAAACCCAACAGATGTTCTCTTTACACTTCCCTGCCATTCCAAATGAACGTGAGCGCTGTCTACAGGCCTGGAATGTTCCAGAATGTCCTCTGTTTTTCCCATTTTAGGTCCATTGTTAAGTCATTCTGTGTGATTGGGTGTTTTAAAATGAATATCCTGCCATTGAATAACATATGGTGAGCTTATCATTAAGGCACATGTGGTGAGATGGAGGCATTTTAACAGTCTGTTCATCTTACTTGCTACTGTTGCTTCATAATCTCTACAACAGCAATAACCATCAGGGCCTGCAGCAAAAGAGCTAGCCGGGCTAATGAATGACTTCAAATCACACACACAGACTTCCCATCACACTTGAAAAACAATTACACATGTTGATCCATAGATTAGCTAGTATGTGTGCCTTGCACATGTGCGGCCTGAAGGACAACAGTAATAGCTTCTCTTCTTTGAGTAAATACAGTCTATATCAAACTGTCATTGGGTTAATGAAATGCATAAGAACAGATAAATAAACAGAGGTAATGACTGTACTGGCTCTACTGGCGGAAAAACGTTGCGTCGTAAAACATCTCCAGACCAGGCCATGAGTTGTGACATATGGAGGTCAGACTGATAAATCATGAAGAGGAGGTAAATACTAAAATTGTGGTCCCATAACATACAACTGTGTCATTCAAACCTGAGATCAGTAAGTTGACATAAAACTTTTTCTTATTATAAACATATTATTGTTTTAATACACTAATCTTACTATTAAGACTTAAGTTAATTTTAGATGACACTTTCAAAAAGCCTAAAAACCAGTAATTATATATATACACACACACCAGTTAACACAGCAATAAACAAACGTACAGTAGAAGAATAATGTATTGACCTGAGAATAACAGTAATAGTAGATTTTAAAGGGGTCATGAACTGCCCTTTTTATTATTTTTGGACTGTTCTTTGATATCCCTTCATAATAGCGTCAAGATTTTGTAGACTTAAAGTAAATGCCCACTGCTATGATTGGGTTAGAGTTGTTTATGCTTGACAGTTTAGGGTAAAAAAACGCACGAATACAGTACAAGTACATATTAAACGATCTCTATTAAAGGGTTAGTTCACCCCAAATTGAAAATTCTGTCATTAATTACTCACCCATACATCATTCCAAACCCATAAGACTTTTGTTCATCTTCAGAACACAAATTAAGATATGTTTGATGAAATCAGAGAAATGAAATCTGACCCTCCATAGACAGCCATACAACTGAAATGATCCCATAGTAAAAACAATGATAAACAGTCTATGTACAGTACTGAACAATTAATGACAGAATTTTCCCTTTTGGGTTACAACTAGCCCTTTAACTGAGAGAGCAATATATAGTCTTTCCACAACTTGGCACTAGATAGCATCTTGTTGTCTTCTGAGACATCTTTATCATGTGGTTTCTGCACATTTGCATTTGTCGCTCTCATTATGTACACTGCATGTGCAAATCGTTGGGCGGGGCTAAACAGGCAGCGATGTAGAAGTAGACGTTGTGGCACATTCCACAAACTGTTATTAGATTCACTAGCAAGTGTTGCTATAGTTATAGTTTTTATAGTGCATTTTTATAGTATGGCCTCTATACATCAAAAGATCAGTGGAATTTAGATTTCTCAATTCAACTGATTTAGGGTTTGTTTAAATACAGAAAATGCTTTTGAAATAAAAATAAACAAACCCCAAGCAAACAAGCATTTGAATACAAAGTGTGACAACTAGCCCTGGTTCCTCTATACATACACTATGTATACTGTATAGTATTCATCTTAAAAACTAAATAAATGCGCCAAATGCTTCTTGTAATAATGTGAAGCCACACGCATTAAGGTTGAATAATGACTGCTGATAATGTTAATTATCCTCCCAGCTGTCAGAATGCTGTTGGCAGAGAGACACAGGTTTATCCCTCATTCTGCCCTCGTGAAATAAAGACCAATTAGCTTTGGCAGAGACACGAGCCGCTTTAGAAGGATCCTTTCATTTGAGAAGGATTCTGACGACTCATTCAGCTCTCACAATGGACAGACATGACAATATGTTGAGTAAAGTTGCTCTTTTTTTAATTACTGAGCTAAAACAAATCAGTTCCACAAGAGCATTATTTATTTTAATATCGCAGCTAAAAATTCAAACTTGCACAATGTGTTTGGAATATATGCATGTATATATATATATATATATATATATATATGTATGTGTGCAATTATAATCAAATTACTAGTGTGAACGCATTCCAGCGATGCCACACAAACTTTTAGCAATTGCTGGAAGATTTCAGAGTCGAGGAATGAAACTCACTCCCCTCCCTGTGCTCATCTGTTTAGCATTTCTCAGTGGTGTCAGGCCGCCACAACTGAACGCACTCTGACCTTTGCCTGGGGAGAATGGATTATTGGAGAGAGAAAGAGACGAGGGGGGGAAAACAGACAAGTTGAACACAATGCTGATATATCATTGAGATGCACAGTGCATTTCTGCAGAAGGAATAGAAAAGGATTGAAAAGAAGCAAAAATCTGATAGGGATTTCAATAAGGCCGTTATCCCACAGGGAGAAACACAGGATTACAGGAGTCTAGCCGTCAGCCGGGAGGCCAAATAGCAGGGCATGAGAACTACAGGAAGTGACCTTCAAGACTGACTTGCACTGAAAGAAATATGTTTAGGCAGAGATAATGTAATAGATTGGCGTAGGTTATGATATAATCGTGATCACTGTGATAAAACGAGCCAATCAGATTGTGTTCCACTGGAAGCAGGAAACAGACTGTGCTTTATCTAGATGTCATTGCGAAGCTGATAATGCCAGAGAGACTGTAACAAAAATATATGGTAATTAAAATTTCCTGCAAAAAAATGTCCACTCTCTTCCACTATAATGGCAAGTATGCACTATAATGTATTACTATTGCTATATACATAAATTATGGGATTTAAACAACCTTCTAAAAGTTACACTCATCAAGCACCATTTGTGCCACATTTGCACTGTTGCTATTACCCACTAACCACTGTCTTAAGAACTAATTAGCTAGAAGTTAACCAAGTGATAATTAGTCTTACTTTTCGGATTCAAATCAGACCAATCATTGTTTTTTTTATGTAAGTGACTTAAAAACTAATCTTGCAAAAAAAATTGAGATGATTGTGTGTTTAGAACTAGTTGAACTAATTTAGTTTGTTGGTGTGGATGCTACTAGAATTATCGTTTTAGTTACTTTTATAGTTCTAGTACTTGGGAGCAGGCCCTTAAACTTTAAAACAATTAACTTCATAACCTGTACTGAGAAACAGCAGATGTTCTAACATGCATCGGTCTCTCTGGGGGCCGAACCGTGTCCTAGAAATAATTAGCATGAAAACATTGTAAACATATTGTGTGTGCTCATGTTTCCACCACAACCACTGTCACAGAAATCTCTCCATCCTCTCTCTACTCTAACTCTCATTTCCTCTTGCAATCCTCAAAGGAGCGAAGCGTTTATTTCTGACGAGATATTTTGGTTGACACAGATGCCCATGATTTACGCTTTTCAGTTTCATCCGCCTCACTAAGCATGATGGAACAAACTGTAAATAATACAACTACGGTGTCTTGTTTTATAACAGGACATTGCGATAGCTTTATTGTTAGAAATGAATATAATATGATGAAATTTCAGTTCACAGATGGGTTCTGAAACAGCAGGGGAAAACAATGCTAAATGCAAAAAATAAAAATCAACAAACCATATGATTGTAGAAGATGCAAAAATAAATAGGATCATACACCTTAAGGAAGGCAAAACATGCCCATAACCTTCTGATGCTGTCAAAAGCTACACATGCAGTCACAAAGAATATATCAGCATATTGCTGATCCCCCCCCACAGCTCAATCAGTGCTATTTTAATAAAGAAAGAAATTTACAGTTAATGAAACAATTTTTGTATGTTATTTTTAGAGAAAGATTTCTGAAAGTTGATAAAGACACCTGCCAAACGTATAAAGATATGCATGCAAATATATAAATTATTAATTAAATATTACGCTTAGTTCTAGCAATAATTTCATATAAATAAAGCATCAATATTTAACCTAAGCATTTTTCCTAAGTGCTCTTTTCCTAACCTAAGTAAGGTTTGTGGCCAACCTTTAAAGCCAGCTTCAAGGAAGACTGAAAACAAGAAAGATGAAAAACAGGGAACACAACAGGAAACACAACTCCACCATTATTTGATCCACCCCCATGGCTTTGCACAGAAATGAATTTACAAGGACTCAAATTTAATTGACGGCCATCTGGACAACATTACAAAGTCGGTAAAGCAAATTTACAATCAACAATTAATGAAAGTGGAGATATGAAACAGAAGGACTTCGAAATTGCTGTTGGGGACGTTTGTAACAACTGTGCACAATAAGACCAGGAGCATGTACTGAAAAAAGGGCAGACGCTACATGGCCATTTACTTGCCTTGCATGTAAAGTCATGACAACATCATCATATCTGATTGCCTGTTTGTTTGGCAATAGAGGTGAGAGATAATAAAATAAAATGTTCATTTTTAATATTTTGTTAAGTCTGGAACTCATTGATTTCAAAGACTGTGTTTCCTCCTTTGTGATGCTTTGCCAAGCCTTTACTGCAGCAGACTTCAGTAGTTTGTTTGTTTGTGGGCTTTAGCTTCATTCTCAGCAAGTGAAATGCATGTTCAAATGAGTTGAATTCAAGAGATTGGATTGGGCAACTCCTGGGTTGCTTTGGCTTTAAGGTTATTTTCCAGTTGTACTATGAAGCATCGTCCAATCAACTCTGAATCTGGGCAGAGAGTATATCCCTGTACACTTCTGAGTTTATCCGGCTGTTTCTGTCTTCTGTCACGTGCTCACATGAGCCCATATTCCTTATATAACTGTAATTAAATGTGTTTTGGTCAAAAGCTAAAATAATAATTAAAAAAGTATCATTCATTTGCACTGGAATAGTTTATAAAAATATTTTTCAAAGATCAAAGAATAAAACAACAATTGTTTTATTCAAAATCAATATATTGATTTTTTAATTATATTATCGATATTTTTTTTTATATTTGCCAAATTTACATGAACAGAAAATCTTTAATTTACAGTTTTGCTACATTATTTACCAACATATACAGTGTCACAAGGGAGGAGGCGAGGAGGCGTTCGGATTTAAGTGCGAGCCGTTTTATTATACACAGAGCATAGACAGGCAATCAGGGTCATCACCGGTAAACATCAATGACAGAGGCAGAGCAAAAGAGTAGTAAAAGTCCAGGCGAGGGGTGATAACTATAAATCCAAGTAAACACAGGAAACACAGGAGGAGATACTAACAGCAAGACAGGGCAAATGAACCGTGGCAACATACAAACACTTCCAGGTTTTATACAAGTGAAACTAGGTCAATGGGTGGAGCCAACAATGAAACACCATGAGAACAGACGAGCTGGGCGGAGACATGAACGAAACAACAAGACCATCAAGAGTCCATGAGTGAAAAACAGACACAAACACACACACACACACACAGTTCGTGGAGAGCTGGAGTGCCATCCAGAGCTGTTACATACAGGAGTCCAATAAATCTGACTTCTCCAATAAAGTAAAGTATATTATTTCCAACTAGATTTTAAATTCCAGACTTTTGGATTCCAGTTTACGTTTCCTGAAATATTTCATATTGTAAAAATGCCAGTTAACCCAGTTTCACAAAGTCTTCAATAGATCAAGCAGACCACAAGCAGGTTAGTCTGAGGACAGGGATCAGGGAGTGTTGAGCAAAAGAGATTTCTTTCACGTAAATCTGGGTTGAAGTTTCGGGCTGATAAGTCGACACTAAACCATGTGCCCTCTACAAGACTGAAGCACATCACTCTCACACTGTGTCTTGTCTTTGAGCTTCGTCTGAGCACACGCCATACAACACAACACCACCCTGACTCAAGCTACTATTCATTCTCATACAGAAACTCAGAGACAGGAGAGTTTATTCTTGACATGTCGACAAGTATCAAGGAAGAGCTCACAGATATTTTATACTGATTCTCACAGAATCGTAAGCAAGATGACAAGAAGACAAAAACATAGATGAGATTGTGATTGGGGAGATGTGCAGAGTGTTTATTATTTTGTGCTCTTTTACACTTTTGCTGTCTCTTGTGATAGGACAGGATAGCGTACATATTTGAAAACTAATCTGATTTCAAACAGGTAGTAGAATAGTCTTACAAGTATACATATAATGAGCATTGGCCAAAGTTTCCAAATGCCATAGCACAAAGATGCCAATACAAAACCTGTATTTTCAAGTGTTGTATACAGTAGTAAGTCTACAGCCAAATCATAAGACAATTTTTTTTACATTTTACACTTACTTTTCACTTTTAACTATAACTAATGAGAAATATCACAAGCAATTTGTGATAAACACTAATGTTATTCATTCAAGTGTAAAGTGCAGCAGCAGTGAAAAGCAAAATAATAAGATATTTATATATAGACATAAATTTACAAACCTCCGCTTGACAAAATTGACAAACCACCTCAAAAAAGTCAAGATCTGGTTGAGTCAGAAACACACAGCTGGAGCAACAGATTTTCTCCATCTCATTCTTCACCTTGGCAAGAACATACAACAATTCAGTATTTTCAGGGAAAAGATGGTGTGGCCCTATCTAGCAACTCAGATAGGATACTGAAAGCATTACATATGTTTCAACAGCCTGGTTCTTCTTTACTTAGAGACGATATAGAGGCCTGCGGTAGTCGGCTAAATGAGCGATGGTCCTGCCATATCTTCCACCCTGAGAGAAAATGTTCCTTTGTGAGATTTGCAGCAGTAACTTCCCACTGAAATGACATTCCATTATCGTTTAGAGAAAGTTTTTACGCTTCGACCACTGAAGTGATTGTGAACATTTCATGGAGTGGACATACGAAGCAGATTAGAGCTAAACGGCAGGTGAAGACTGTCTTTGCTTGGTGCGAGGTTCCTTTTCTTTCCCAAATGACTTCAATTGAGCAAATTTATTGCTGCCCAGAAGCTTTTTACAATTTAGCTAGTGGGCTAAAAGAGAGGCGGTGCCCCTTATCTCTGTTCTGTTAATTAGAATCAGCGGGAGGAGCTCGGCTGCCTTTCCTTTATTACAAAACCTTTTTCTCATTGTCATTTGTGGGCTTTTGCTTATAGTTGAAAGGATAGTAGAGGTAGACCGGAAAGTGGAGGATATGCGGAATGAGGTGGCCATGACACAAACCTACTTTAACATACTCTGAATATGCAAATCCTTAAATGGCAGCGCATTACAGTGGGCATGATGCATAGTGCTAAAATATTTTGTCTGAGCCTTGCATGAAAAACCTGTCTGGCATTACTTTTGTTGATTTGCATTGCTAGAATTGCATACTATATACTATAATGTAACTTTTAGAATGAAGTTTTATTTCATATAATTCCATTATATTATATGGCTATAGATCAAGATGGTTTATTAGTAAGATTAGTAAATAAATTACAAAAGGTTGTGCATTTTAGTGCAATTGTGCATGATCCATAGTGTAAAATATTATTAGTTACCAATTTTAAAGGTAACGTGTGGCATGAGTTTGGGGATGGACTATATATATATGTAGCAATGACAGGTGCGAGAAAAACGGGCATAACTTTTGTTGCTCAGAAATAAAACAAGACATAAATATCAAGATTTGCATTGCCAGAAATAAATATCACTGCTCGCAAGGGAGCAAAAGAAAAGTTCAAGATTAGGTTTGAAGCTTTGATTATACTTAAATGAAATGCTGCACCCGAGCCACTTAGCATGATGGATATATTTTTTGTTTCCTCCTAGTATATAGTTCATTAACTTTGTATGTACAAAACATTGGCCTATAGCAATGTAACATTAATATAGAAAGTGTATGGAATGTGGCTCATGAAATCAGATTTTAAAGCAGGAACTATTTTGTAATTTGTGGTGCTTGCATTATTCAAAAGTCCTAATCATAAGCAAGGTTCATGCATGTTTTATAATGGTAATTGTGACAGATTTTTAATGTTTTCTCTTTAAAGAACAAACAGTAAATACAATTTAAGGAATAAATTGAGGGGAACACAATGTGTCAATATCTTTCCTATTTTTAAAAAAATATAAGTTTAAACAGATCTCCAATCCTTTTTAATTAATTTTCCAAAAGAATAGCTTACGGCTTGAACACTTCTATTTCCAGTCACAAGAATATGGAAATAACCCTAACTTTTATGGTACTTGCAAAAATTTTCTTCCTCAGTATTTTAGTACAAATTTCTTAAATCAAAAGGATTTTACTCGAGAAGCAAAATGACAAGATAAATCGATCAAGTTCATGATTGAAACAAGAACTAATATCTGCTGATGGGCTCAGAAAGATGACATTTGTTTGTTCTTTGTAAGCAAACTCACTTTTTATTATTATTTCTCAGTAACAAAACTTAATTTGGATCTCAAGAAAATGCATCTTGATTTAAGGGTGTTTCAATATTTGTACTGAAAAAGAGAAATTTTAAGACATTCTACTTAAATTTCAGACCTTTTAAACAAAGGCTTCAACAAAAACTTAAGACCCACAGAAGCCTAGCTAAGCATTAAAGTTCAATATGTAACATCCCACAGTGTGCCTTTAAAAAGAATTACCTAAAATTGTGCTATACTTCTCAAACTGACAAGATAAATGGATTTCACAAAGAAGAAAAAAAACTGTTTAGAGACCTTAGTAATCAAATTTTTCCTCAGATCTGAGAAGAAACCACCCAGAACACCACAGCAAAAATTCAGAACAGCCGTGTGCTTAAAATCAGTCAGAAAACCTTTTTACTCCTTACTTACACTTTTCCAAAGTCGCAGTGCTCAGGATCACGCACTTAATGGCATTATATTGCAGAAATATCATCATAGCCTAGTTCTTAAGTACAGCAGAAGAATTACTACAAATGCACACTGTGAAAAAAACCCTACATTATATTAGGAGAACACAGAATTTTATGCACAATGTTCTTTTTGAGGCCATTTATGGCTCCTCTATAGAGAACACCACAGTTCCTCACCTGCAGGGCAGCAGGGCTTACCTTATCATCTGCTCTTTTGTCAGAGCGCTTTCTTTTTCCATTTCCTTCATTCTGAATATTCTTATTCACCCTCAGGGTTAGAAATGGAGAGAGCTTTTATAAGTTCACCAGAGGATGGATGAAGCTTGAGTGGGTTTTCTCAAAACTGCTAGATAAAAGAGACAGTATCTGCTCTAGTAGGCTCTGAGGTTTGAACTGTAAAAACTTTACTGGAAGTCTATTTTCTATGGAAACCTGCTTTTCAACTCAAAGTAAAATATACAAAAAAAAAGCAAAAATATAATTTTGAGGTACAATTTAAAATAAGGCTTAATTAAAAAAATCCCACTGTTAGATATTAAATTGCAATTATGAGAAAAAAAATGGGGGTTATTATTAAATAAAATTACAATTATGACAAACAAACGAGCAAAAAAAGTGAATATTAAGTCCTATTATATAATAAACTTACAACTAAAATAAATAAAATCACAATTATTAGAAAGGAGTAATTACAAGTTGTAAAATATAAAGTCAAATTTTGAGAGATATAAGAAAGCATTCACCACAAAAATTAAGATATGTAAATAACATATTGGTGACATATAGTCATCTTTTTAAGATTCAAGGCAGAAAATAGCTTCCATTGTTAAAACAAATAAATCCGTAAAGCAACTAATAAAAGAAAGAACAACAATAGATGTGACTGCTCTCATCCTGTTAACGAATATGCAGCTATTCTTCTCTTTTCTTTGTCATCTTTTCACAGTATCAATTCACGCTCAAGTAATTTAGTGACTGTAATCTCTCATCCCCAGCAGTAATTTGTTTACATGATGTGACAAAACCATTCAAACCATCCAAACATAATGACAGAACATCATCAGTGTTTACACACCACAACAACCGTGTGCTGTGACAAAGACAAATGAGCGGTCGTCATGGAGCTCTGGTGGGCTTTCTCAGCTTCTAATTACATTATATTATATGCCTATAAATCAAGACAGACATCGGTTATTAAACATGAAATAATCAGATTTGGGGATTATAAATAATTATTTTGTTAGATAATTCTGTTTGACAAGTAAAATGGCTACATCATTACATTTAAATTCATTCATTTTACAGATGCATTTATCCAAATCAACCATATGACATATTCAATTAGTCGCAAACATAAAATAAATTAAAAATGTGCAACTTGCAAAGCTAACAACCTTTAGATCTAAAAGGTTTAAATGCTTGAAATTTATTTTCTTCCACAAATATGCTGTATATACTGTATGTCTTCACAAAACTTTCATGTTAATGATGTACTGAAATTGGGTTGAAATTTATATTTAGGAAAATGAAAATCTTTTAAGGTGTTTCTCCTAAAATTCAAAAGACACATAATGGACAGTTTATACAGTAAGAGAACACCACACAGATCTCTTACCTTCATACATTTAGAGAAATTGTTGAGATCTTCTAAAACTCCAGAGCAGAAACCTATGCCTGAGTAAAAGCCACTCTCAGTTTAGTCTTTTTTTGAGAAACAAATATAACATTTTCCTCTTCCTATACGCGAACAGATAATCTATTATGCAAAATTCACTTTCATATCTATATATATATATATATATATGTATATATATGGGGTTTTTTTGCCTTTATTACAATAGGACAGATCACAACTGACAGGAAATAAACTAGGAGAGAAATTAAGGGTGGGATCAGAAAAAGGTCAGGATCGGAACTCATCCATAGCACCAAAAGGTTATCAGCGCTGAGAGCAAAATTCTATTTTACATGTTCGAACATAAATGTATGTTGGGATTGTGTGTACACAACCAACCTATAATGATAAAAATCCACCCACTCCTTTTTTATCCCCATAAATCATAAGCAATGTCTCAGAACAAGTTGTTCGCAGAATCCGTACAATATGATAACTTTGTTACTGTTGAAGGACAATGCTGTATTAGCAGACACCCTGCCTTGAGTGAAGTGCACACAATCAGTCATGTTGATCTTCATGCTCAAGCGTTTAAAAGTATTTAAGTAAGAAATATTGCAGCTATAGAAGTTATTCAGTTCAGAGCAGTGAGTGATTTTGTTTTTATTTTATTGTTTGGGTCATATTAACAGTCTAGACAGCAGTATAGGTACTACGCTGATGTCATTTAATGTACAGATCTACTATACATATGCAATATCTTTCCAAAATATAACCAACTGGGTATTTTAAAAAACATTAAATATAATTATGCCGCTATAACTAGGAACTACACACTAATTCCATATTCAAGGAACTTTGCTGCCGTACCATGGGTGCAGCAGGTGCAATGCTTTTACCAGCGACTGAAATTGCTGAGGACTATTTTTAGACATTGCGTAATATCATCGAGCCTGCTGCACCCATGGTACGGCAGCAAAGTTCTTTGATTATTACGTGGAAATGAGAGTATAGTTCCTAGTTCTATTAGCCTAGAAAATCACAACTTTTCTTAGTACACAAGGACACTATAGAAGAGTCAGGTTTCAAATAGGAAAAATATTAAAACTATTTGGTCGTTTTTGAGCGAGATGCCAATGGTCTGATCAGATTCAATGATCTTTGCTAAGCTGCAGCTAAAAGTGCTACAGCCAGACCCGGAGATCGGCTGAATGGATTTAAAAATGGTAAAACTCAACTGTTTATCTCTATCAAAGATGGAAAATTTGCCTATTTTAAAAACAATGTCTGGGGACACCTGAGACTTATTTTACATTACACATTATAAGAAGGAGCATAATAGGTGGCCTTTATTGGAATATTCTAACCAAAATCATTTCCACAGGTACAGGTACAAATTGTCATCAGTCCAATCCAATCTGTTTTAGATCCTGAGGGTTCATATGATCTGAATGAAACAATGCAATAATGTCACTCGAGCAACCAAGATTATAACTGTTTTGGAATAACAACATACTTCATTTTTGCTTTAACTCTCACTGTAAATGGCGAATGGCTGTCAATATGTTGTGGTGTTGTTGAGCATCAGACTGTAACAGCACATGCCTGGTTAATCCATCAAATCTCAGGTTTTACTCTATATGTCTCCCACAATCTCTGTAACAGCTGTTTAAACTCTTGTTAATATTTGCTGAATATGTGAATCAATTTGTATAAATATTCATGCGGGTCAGATGCATATGCTCAACCTTGACCCGCTCATTCTCCGGTCTGCTTGCTTCCCCCACTAACACAGACAGGCACTGATCTAACAGTTATGAGTTTTTAAAAAAGGGGGGTCATTTAAAGTCGAGATGTTACTTAGCTTCCACAGTAGTGTCAAAATGACAGTATTTTCCACAATTTCCTGTGCTGAGACACAAAATTACATGAATCAAATGGAAATTTCACATTTCAGTTTGCTTTGTCGGCCTGGGGAGTTCGGACATAATGAAAAATCAAAGACAAAGATGAAAACAGACAAAGCAATTTTCTTTCAAGCTTGTTTGCTTTGCTTGAAAGCAGCGGTTCATGAGATGACTGACTGGCTCCAGCTCCTTCATCCAGAGGTTGAGGACACCAAGAAATCGACGTTGGACAGATGACAGAGATTTACTCGTGTCCTCTGAGTGAGTTAAGGCCATCGTGGCTTCATAAGAGGCTTGATTTGTCCTTGCACAGAGTGAGAACCACCCGCAACAGCATCGCCGCATGAGGATGTGTGGAGAAACACGCACATTCACAACACACCCACACACAAACATGCATGATCAAATTCTGCCCACAGCTAATCTGAACAACGGTCTTTAGGAAAACATAGATCACATACTATCGTCCACAGACACAGTGAATGCCTTTCACTTAAAGTCAACTTGAAATCAGACTCAACATTGTTTTCTTTGTTCCTAGTCTTATTATGAATGATTCATCTGTGCATGCTATTCCAAAGAAAAATATTTGCCCGCGTAATCTTTCATTAAAATGCAGCAACTTGCTCTTCTGCTGTAACAACTTTTGTGTCCTGCTGGTGAGTTTAAAGTAACAGCTATTTAGTAAACAAAAAAAAAGTTAACAAAAAAAAAGAAAGAAAGAAAACATTTTAGGAAGATCTTATGTGGTATGTGTGATGTTCAGTTGTATTGAAAATTCAACATTGAAGATGACTTTGTTAAGTGATTTCAGCTAGTGAAATATAACAGATATGGAGGAATTTTTCTTTGTGAAATGGCCTATTTTTTTTAAAGGTTTAAATCTTGATTTTGAGCTCAAAACACTTGAAATCTTAAGTTTATGTATTTTGATGGTAAATTAGTTAAATTAACTCATATATTTAAGCAATGGGACCAAAACATTAAATTTTGAGTAATGTTTAGTCAACACTACTTGATTTATTAAGTAAAGACAACATTAGGGTTTACAGTGAAAAGTACTCCTCTCCTGTGTATATATATATATATAAACGTGAATCATTCATGTGTTTTACATGCCAAAGTTTAATACTAAAGTGTTAAAAGGTTGTTTAATCTCCAACATGAGCAATAGTATTGCTGATGTTTATCTTAAACATCACTAATTATTGAGTGATACTCTCCCTGTATGACAAATGTTAGGCTCTTGTATACTGGTGGGGGGTCTGTTATTGTGAAGTAGTAACTGTTGTACTGTAAGCCCCTCTGGCACGTTGAGGCATGTCCGGATTCTTCCTTTGAGCCTCCAGAGCTGTGATTAGCATCCTGACAGAGATAAGGAGCCAGTGTTGATGCTCCTGCGGGGCGGGCATACATCACGCTAAGCTTGAACGACAGCCCCGCTACAGTCGGGACCACTGGTGACCGTTCCACCCCCTCAGCCCACAGCATCTCTCATTCTCCCTCACTCATTACTTCTCGCCTCCTTCCTTCAGGCTCTCCGTCACTTCTGTCTCAGCAATCACATACGCAAAGTGGTTCAATATAAACTGACAGGGGTGCGATGGAAAGACACAGAGAGAAAGGGAGGAACCTTCGTAATCTCTATAATAAACAAATTCAAACTAAAAATAAAATTAGGGAAATCCCTCAGTGTATCCTAAATTGTAAGAAAAATGTAAAATGCACTTTACATCCACACAGAGATCTGGTCTCTAAATCATCCAGTCTGTCAGATCTGAAGAAACAGAACAAACTGAGACAGACTACATCCAGAAAAAATGTGCCAAAATATCTCCAAGATGCTTCAAACACAAAGGATGGCCACACCAAATGTTAATTTAAATTAGTTAATAGAAGTTAATTGATAAATGAAATAAAATATATTCATGACAGTACTATTAAAAGTGTCCTCGCTTACAGCATTTTATAGCATTTAGTGCCTAAAACTATGGAAAAATAAAACTAGGTAGGTTTCTACAAGTGTTTTGGAGATATTATATAAATAAATAAATATATATATATATATGTAAATACATGTAAAATATATAGTATAATAGCATAGCAAAGTGTATAAAATGAAAAAATTACACACAAATCATATATATATATAAAAGATAAAAGTACAATTTAAAAAACTACCTCTCATATATTCTTAATAAATATTAAGGAATATTAAAATATTGCACACATTATCTTTAAACAAGTTTGTCAATAAAGTGGCAGCTTCACATAGCCGACATCTTATCTTCATCAAGTATCTTAAAACCTAATAGGGAACACAGTGAAAGACAAATAGACAGACAGTCATTCACTCACACTTTCTCGCACACACACACACACACACACACACACACACACACAGCCTCATTATCTACAACATGCAGTGGTAGGATTAGCTCTTGAAGTTCCATTACCTAGCTTAAGTCTACCAAAGTGAGATTTTTCTTCCTTCTAGACGGTCCTTCTTTTCCTTATCAGCATGTTTTCACACTTCTCTACCTGTCCACACAGGTATGTCTTATCTGAGCTTAAACGTGCGCATGCACAAAACCCGCTAAAACACGCTTGCATGTTTCAAGCAGTTTCAAGAGCATACAAATTTAATGATAGAAAGATTATACAACACCATTAACCAGCTACCAAACAATCGCAAATCAATCAAACCAGCTTGCGGTTCGGCCCACCACAATCACATCAGCTCAGTCAGAGACCTCACGCTGCACTGCATTTAGGTTGACACCAAGTAAAAAAGTGAACTCACAGTCACTGCAGTGAGAAAGCATCAGCCAGCAGTGGATTAGCACCAGTCTGTACAATTTAAGAATGACTAACCCGAGGCAACCAATAAGAATTAACTAAGCAGAAATCGTTTAATCCAACTCTGATTTACAGTGGCTGAGGAGGCTTTGATCTGTTCGACTTCTTTATGATTGGTCATAAGTGGTACGTGGGATTGCCTAGTGTGCTTTACTATCTTCTCTATTCAGTATGTCAGGCCCGAGGCACTAGCTGTCCCAGTTATGACATACATTTACATGTACTGCAATGAATTACTGCATCAAAGTCACAACATATTGAAAAGGAGCTAGCAGGAGAAAGAGCATGTGTGGGTAGTTAGGTGTTCAAAAGAGAAAAAAGAGAGTGTGATTGAGAGACACGCTAAAGGTGAGAAATGGAATTGCATATGAATAGCGAAAGAGAAGACTGTGAATGAAAAGAAAGAAAGATCCATAGAGAATCAAGTGCACTCGATTTTAGACAAACCTATCAGCAGTTATAAAGTAGTCTAAACTAAATGATGAGCCTTTTTCCAGCTGCAAACAAAAATAACATCGGCCAATTGGAAAAAAAATCCAAAACAGCAGGTTCAGACTATAAAAAAAATGTCCATGTTCTTTCTTAAAATCTTGTACGTTGATAAAGTGTGTGTGTAATGACTTAATGCTGATCACTCCAAGGTCTTGCGATGTCTCTGTTTTTTCATTAAAGATTAAAATAATTTGACTCTCCATGGATGTTGCTTACTTAAAAGTGTGCATGCTTCGATTTAGTCTGCACACAGTGAGCAGAAAGTGAAATGTACACAAGTCACACCTGTTCTACACAAGCCACAAAATAAAATGCATGCATGCACACATAAAATAAAGTGCATGCTTTCCTTTTTTGGTGGGGAAGAGGCTAAAGGTTGGGTTGTGAAGCGTATGACATGTCCCTTGGGAACAAGGTTGGGAACACTCGGCTACATGAAAAGGAAATTAAAGTGCAGCACAGGCAGGTTTGCAAGAGCTGCTCTGTCACTTACTAAAGAAGATGTACTCTGTGTAGCTGCTCCAGATCTTGTCGTCTCTGTACTGGTTAACGAATGCAGCTGTTCCAGTTGAGTTGCAGGCCACCATTTGGAACCCAGCCTCACTCAACCTGTCGAAGGCTTGCTCCAGGTAGGTGAACTTCAGGTAGAAGCGGGAGGTGTACTTCTCTGGTGGACGGTCCGGATCTCGACTTTCATTCAGAGTGTCTCCAAACACTTCCTTCGCCAGGGCGATACGCCCACAGACCATGATCCGTGCAACGCGGCGAAACTTAGCATCAGCTTGGTTATCCCTCACCATTGTGTAGGATCCCCGATAACCTATTGTAATAAACCCAGACCTCTTATCCAGGGGGGAAGAAGTAGTCGCGTAGTTAGTGGCGCAGTTTCCAGTTCGAGTCACAAGCTCGCTACTCTGCGAACTTTCCTCAATGTCGCTCTGGCAGCCTTCGTCATTGAGCGAGCCTTGCTTGGCTACACGTGGACCCAAAAGTCTCAGCAGTTCCCCCAACTGGAAGTGCTCGGCCTCACGCTGAAGACGTTCTCGCTCTGGGAAGTGTTCTGGTAGGACGAGTTGGCGATCCCGTAGGAAGTCCAGCACATATCGGAACAAGAACCCGTCGCGGTCAATGAAGAAGCGCCCTCGGCTGTCACGGGGCAGCTCGTGCGGGCTGCACCGCGTGAACATGGTGTGGAGGGTGGTGTCAGGTACGCTGACCAGGGTGGAGCGTTTGGTGACGTACACCTGGCCGCCAACGTTGAGCTCCACGACCTCCGGGTACGGACTCAACACCTCGCTGATAGGGAGTATGGTTTCCTTCATGGCCATGGTCCAAACCCACCGACACGACAATGTAAACAGAAGACAGAATGAAGAGATAGGTGACTCTGGAAAGATCTCAAAAAGAAGCAGGGAACGAATCCATAGAGGTCCAGACGTGATGGATCTCAGTCAAGACTTCATTGCCAAACAGCTGCTAAAGTTTGAGAGAGAACTACATCGCTGCTGGAGAATGAGAGAGGGAAAGAGAGAAGAAGAGAGGGAGATTAAGAAAAAGGGAAGAGGAGAAGAGAAGGGGATGGAGTGCTATCAAGTTTCCTCAGCTGCTGTCCCTCTGTTGATGAAGAGAGCAGTGGAGTACGAGATGGAGACACTGGGAGAGAGAGAGAGAGAGAGAGAGAGAGAGGAAGAGAGGGGTGGGAAAGAGGAGGAACACCAAACAGCGACCCACATCATTTGTCCAAGGTCTAAGGGAAGCCACAGTGACATCATCTACAGAATGAGAGAGGCAGTGGAGGTGTAGCCGCACAGCCCTGCCTTTTAAAGAGACAGTGGTGCAATGATTTACACAAATGCATGCAGCCAAATAAATATTACCAACAAAGGATAAGTTATAAACCCATAGAAACGAGGGATGCGCTTTTGGTTTATTTATTTACTTATGTGCATGTGTATGCTGTTGCGTAGAATAATGATCTCTTGATGATCTTGTGTAATTGAGTTGGACTCAAATGTCTGCATGTTGTGGCACAGTAAATAATGAACAGGCACACAATGTGATTGTCTCATGGGAATAAACACAGATTAGCTGTAATTCTCACATTATCTCTGCCAAACCATTAAAATGGAGAGAGAAAGGGAGAGATATAGAGAGGTGCACTTTATTAATCACCCAGTAGACTATATCGCCACCTAGGGGCTATATGTAAGTGCATTTGATCAGGCTTGTTACTGAAAGTGAAAAGATAAGCAGTAACACAACAACCAATGCTTCAGTTTCTCAGAAGTGAGAGTAAGATTTTAAAATGATTTCCAGATAGATTTATTAGCAGTGTAAATATTGAAATAAATGCCGGATGGAGAGCAATTACAAGTTTCTCTGAAATATTTCCCCATTGCATTTGGCTGTTACTGATCCATATTGTCATAATTTTATAGATTAGTTTGATTGAGATTGATAACTAGATCAGATCTAAAATTAACTAGCCTCATTCCAAATGGTGGCAACCTTTTATATCTGGCATTAAGATGGGCTTTATATCAGCATAGTATCTGAATATTTTTAGCTGCATGCATTTACACCTTTATTCTAATGTGTGTCAAGTGTGAACCAACTGCACTTACCAACTCAAAATGCAAATCACCATTTACATATTAATATAGAGGTTCTGATAACTGGCACACTTCATTCATTTACAGAATTTGAGGAAAAAAACACAAGTAGATAACTGAACATGCTTTCTGTCATTTCTTGCATTTCCTCTATTTATTATCTTTATTAACACCTCTGTAAACAACTTAACAGGCACTTAAAGTGAAGAAAATGAGATACAAAAAATGTATGCACTTTCTTAGGAAATGAGATGGCATTAATAAAGTTGGAAATGTGGTCAAAATCACAGGCCTAACTTGGTTAGAAATCCAGATTGAAAACTTAAATGACAATTTGGGAGAAAAAAAATCAGTTTAAACCATAATATGGTCATTAAAACAATTGCATGAAGTTTTTAAGCTACAGGTTGAGTGTTGAATAAAAAAAAACATCTTTGGAGAGACAGTAGATTGTAGAGAAACCTTATCAAAAGGATCAAAACATATCCAGCTATGAGGTGACATTTTCTTGAAGGGCAGCAGCCCACAAGGCTTTTCAAGAGATCTGGATGATGATAACGTCAATGCTATTTATCTCTGTCATTTAGGTACACTGTTCCTCCTGAGGAACAATAGGCTTCCTCGAGGGACAAACTGAAAAGCAGAGCCATTGTTTTTCTGTGTTAATCACCTGGCTGAGAGCTGACAATGAGTAATTACTACGATCCTGAAGACCGCAGCCTCGGCAGTGTCTAAATACTATTTGTCGTTGATGAATGGACCAACTGACCTACAGTCATATTCAACATTTGCATGCAATTCCCATGTTAAGGCCTATTTCTGACAATGTATGGTGAGTGATTCACCCATACACAGAAAAATACCCGCATTCAAACAGAGTAGAGGATGGTAATTGGAGAAAATTACAATGCTGTAGCTGCCCTCTATCTGTGTAATTGTATGGTAAGCTGAAAATCACAGATCTTTCAACAAAAAACACTGGATGTGGGCATAACAGCGGTGGATATTACACACAGTTTTTTCTTTTTCCCTTCCTCATTCAGCCTTTTCATCTCCCCTTTTTCTTTGGAATATGTTCAGGAAAGCATCATTATGACAATTACTTTTCTCAGCAGGCTTGGTGGATGATAAAATGGGGAAAAAAATCCATAGACTTACATTGAATGGACCTAGTCATCAAACAAGGCCATTTTGGTCTTGTCCAGTAATAAGCAACCAGTCAAAACAGCCTAGCAACCCCATAGCAACACATTTAAAAACAACTCGGAACAATTCCACATAATCACCACTCACCTTTTTTTCAGAACAGGTCTCTACTTGTGTGACTTCACCTCATCAGCCTCCTGTCAGGTGATTCAATGGCGCTCCATAACACTGCTCATCCTCTTTTTTAATTTCGACTTCATTGGCCCATCACACTCCACTGAGACTCCACAGCCACCCTTCCCTCCATGATTACACTCCGACAGACACCAGTCAGACCTGCACACAGAGCTGTTCATCAGCCACTCAAGACAGTATGCGTGGCTGATTTTATGGTGGAAAGCACAAAAGTGACATTGACCTTCCTTCTGAAATAACCACTCTTGAGGTAAACCGCCTGTTAAGTATGCAGCACAGTGCATGTGAATGACATACTGAATGTCATACTCGGCGCGTGCAGCTTTATCAACCAGAGAAAGAACACCACCACACATTCACACATAGATATGCTTGAATAATGATATTTTACAGCTCTGGTTTCTTAAAAAAATGGACAGACACTGAAATATAATGTTTTAAATCACAATTTTATGATAGCACAACATTTTTATATGATACTGACTACAAATACATGCAGAATTTTCTGAGTTCTCATCAATCAAATGCAACCAACTATGAAATCACTCAGTGTTCGACATGACTACACAATATCAAATCTCTTACACTAAGTGCTTTTGGTGTGTAACTCGTTACGCATCATTAGAGCAATGGACATAATTGATGTCTCAATTTATGCAGCATGTTGAATAGAGGTGTGCTATTAAGGAGTCCATTTTTGCCAGTTGGATGGTAGTGTTATTAACTGAAACAATGTATTCATTATTAAAATTATTTTAACATAAATTCTAGGTATTTGAAATAAATCTGAAATAAATTAAAACATAAATGTTACATTTACAACTATTTTATTTCAGTTAGTTGCCAAGGCATAATTTTTTTATTTTTTATTTAAGTATCTTTATTTTTTATCTTTATCTCTAACACTACCTTTCTCTATTCTATCTACTTGTTTTTTATTGTATGTATGTATGCATATGTATTTATATAATATCTTATACGCTAACTGAGACTTGTCATAGCACTTGCATATTATTGCTCTTGTGTTAGTTCTGATAGCTTCTATTGTTCACATTTGCTATAGATAAAAGTGTCATGTAAATAACAATGTAAAAGTAAATACTACAAATGTATTATGTACTAACTGTATAGCAAAAGTACTAAAATTAAAAGTAGAAAATTAATTATTATAATAAGGTATTACCAAAATAACACTCCTGCTAAATAGTAATCCAAAAGTCACTTACATTGGTTTAAAAATGGTGTAAAAATCTTTTTGTCTTAAGCTGTTTACAATTTGTTCTCCCAACACAAGAGATTTTTATGTAGCAGCTCAAACAAATTGTTACAGTCACTTTCAATAAAATGTAAAAAAAAAAAAACCCTCAAGCAGAGGTTGAAAAAAATCTCTGGGCCTGAAAAGGTGTGTATACAAAAAACTGAACAGTGACTGACAGCAGCAAATGACAGCTCTTTGCTGCAGCCTTGCTTTTCCCTCGGCTATGTGAGGGGAATAAAGACATGCCGATCAGAGGGGACGCTGCCTGCCGCTGGCCCCCCGACACCCACCCGTTTGCTGTTAAATTATGGGTTGGGGTGAGATGACTTCCTGCAGAGCAACAGCCCTGTTTCTGTAGACCAGCAGTCAACACTTCACACTAAGATGAATGAAGACGAAAGGTGTCTTCAGCATGACTTATCAAGTTGATTTAAAAGGTTTGAGGCAGTATGAGAGGACACATTTGAAAAAGGACAGGTAATTCAGTACGAGCTTACCTTACTTTAAGAACTTCAAAAGGTTTCAATCATATCAAACTGTCTCAGTGCATCATTTATGAAAGGGCAAAAATGTAAGAAAAAATCTTGGTAGATTTATTGTTACTTTGGAAGACATGGGCTGGAGTACCATGTAAATATTAAGGTATATATAAATAAAAAAAAATATATATATTTATATATATATATATACCTAAATATTTACATGGTACTCCACCAATCTACCAAGATTTATTGTTACTTTATATATATATATATATATATACATATATTTATTGTTATATATATATATATATATAGGCCTATATATATAGGAATTATTCATAATATATATGTATATGAAGTCAATATATAATAAATATTAAGAAATAATAAAAAAAAAATCATCTTTTGCTGTGTGCGTGTACAAGGCAAGGTAATATCAAGGTACTTTAATATAACTGGTATTTTAAAAGATTTCATACTGACAGTCTTTCAGTTGCAAACTGTGTTTAGGATACCTGGTAGTACAGAGTCGTTCACAAGCTTCACATTCAGGCGTGGAATTTAATCTTCTTTATCGCTGACAGACGTGTGAAGTATTTGCAAGTTTGGTCAGATTGAAGGTAAATATCCACTTTATTCAGCAACTTATTTGATTCTATGTTCTGACGTTTATCTTTGATGCTTTGTCTACAGAGAAACACAGCCTCAAACGGTTCTAGATAACCGCACGAATGATTCGAGAACCGACTCAAAAGAGTGATTCATTCACGAATCACAATTATCGTGTCAAGCTAAATTGATTCAGAAAATTGTTTCGCTTCATGATTTAAAACTAGTTAACTACTAAATAAGAGATCTAAATTAAGTAATATTGGCGAATTAATTTGCAATAATTACTGGCTGTAACGTTGTTACGCAAACTTACAAGCTATTCATTAGAAATATTGTCTTGAGTTGAAACTATTGATTAAATTATTTGTTTATATCTATCATTTATACAGTTTGAAGTCATTATAAAATAGTGCCATGACCGTTGAAACCAGTAGTAAATGCTCTCTAGTATAATTGATGTTGGTCTATGCTGTATAATCAATGACTTATTTATTTTATCTTATTGTCTTTAAAGCTCGACTTAATGTATCTTTTTTAATATCAATATGATGTTAAACTAGAGCATTGACTTCTCTGTACTTTGCACTATTGACCAAGAGATGACGCTGCTTCTCAGCTGTCAGCTGCCTTGAGTTGGAGGTGAGAATTGTTTACTTACACAGGTGAGATGTTTAATTTCAAACCTAGAAGGTGCTGTCTAAAATAGATGGACTTTAAATTGCTTACAAGTTATGCAAGAATGATATAAATGCATGTGAAATAGAAAATTAAAAAGGAGAGAGTGGAGAAGTGCTTGATCATCCCTCCTACTCCTTGCACACGTGCATCCTCAGAGAGTCTTTTCCAGATTATGCAAAAACAGATCTGCCAGAAATGGAGAGGACATGACATTTCCATTCAGTGACTCTGAGAGAGACCTCTACATAAGACCTGCCTCCACATAAACCTGTGCACCGGGCAGATATACGGCAGTCCCAGCTCAACCCCTGCATCCCGCCAGCTCTTTCTCTCTATTTGCAGACGGCAACAGCGTGATTTCTGTGATTTCTCTTGATGCTCTTAACTTCCACTGCCTGATCAAACTGTGATCAAATCTCAACTGAGCCCACAGCCAATTGACGTGATAGAAAATCTGTTTCTGTCTTCTGCATGCAGGTAAGAAGAGCATGGACACTATAAAAACAAGAAAGATCAATAATAAGATGCAAATATTGAAGAATTCCATAGCTGCATGCAATATTCCTATATGGGATATAAAAAACCTAAATTAAACTTCACTTTATTTTGGACTTTTGGTTATTGAGTCGTTAACTAAATGTTGTCATCTTAAACATGACTCTGTGTTAATGTGATATTCATACATCTGAGGAATGTTTTGCTTTAGGAACTACAGAGTAAGATTGAACTTTGTGGTCAGGAATATGTCTAAATCCCACAACTGAAATATGCTCTCTAAATTTTTTCATTCTTGTGCACATGTTTAGTTTTTAAGTATGTGAAGATAACATAAAATACACCAGAGTATCAGTAAAATTTAGCTATTTCATTCCTTGGCCTGATATATTTTGTCATTCCTGTGGAAATACATAATTGACTGTTGCATATTTTAAGTTTCTAAGAATAGGAAAAGGACAAAAACACATACATTATGTATAAAAATGCATAAAAGTATATATATAAAAAAACAACCAGTTATATATTTTGACACAGGATAATATTTTGAATTTATTTATGAGCTGTAACAGGAAACATTGAAAATTAAAGTAAGATTTACTTTATTTTTATGTAATAAAATGCACATTTTAAAACCATACAAATGAATGCATACTCTCTCCCTTTTTTTCTCCCTCAGTTTTTCTTGCTCTCTTCAACTCTCACACTTTCAAGCCATGCTGAGAGGAGGATTGTGGGATATGGTGATTGCCATGGTGCTATGGGGCGTCTGGCTGCCCTCCTGTCTTGGCCAGACCACCTCACCTTCTCAGGATGGAAAAATGAAGTTTCGCCTGGCAGGATACCCTCGCAAGCACAACGAAGGAAGAGTGGAAGTTTTTTACAGTGGAGAGTGGGGCACTATATGTGATGACGACTTCACCTTGGCCAACGCTCATGTTCTCTGTCGCCATCTAGGGTTTGTGGAGGCACTAAGCTGGTCACACAGTGCCAAGTATGGACCGGGTACTGGTGAGTTACAAATATATCTTATTAGCAAAACATTGTTTTCATTTTAGTTCAGCTTAAGTATTTTTTTTCAAATGTGAAAGTCAGTTTTCTCTAAAAACTGTCAGAAAAAGGTAGAAAACCTATCATTGGTGGGGGGGCATACTTTTTTTCGGAGAGTGTACAATAGTCCTGTTGCAGGCTAACCTGCATGGTCAAAAATCTGCAGGTAAAATCTGGCTGGATAATGTCATGTGTGGAGGATCAGAAAACAGCATAGAGAAATGTGTGTCCCGTGGCTGGGGGAACAGTGACTGCACACACCAGGAGGATGCAGGGGTGGTTTGTAAAGATGAGAGACTTCCAGGATTTGCAGATTCCAACATCATTGAGGTAACTGATCACTTTCATCCAATGCAATATCACTGATTCTAGCTAAATTTCATTGATGTCATTTCATAGAGTGCTGCAGTGATGACATATTTAGATGTTAGCATCACCTTGGTTCCCTCAATTAAAACATAATAGGAATTTTCAGTTGATTTTTGGATCATTGCAAAAAATAAGGTTCTGTAACCAAGAAAATGTATGATTCTTACACATTTTGTTTATCATAAAAATCTTCACAAAAGAAACAACACAACTAAAATTCAATTGTCTGAAGTTACAGTCACATGACTTTAACATCACAACCATTAACCACCTGAGAACTTTTTTATTTTATTTTTTATTTTTTTATGTTTTGCATAAAAGTTTGAGTTAGAGTAATTTGCAAGGCCCTGGTTATAAACACAATGGGGCAGTTTCCCGAACAGGGTTTAAGACTAGACCTAGATTAAAATAAATGTTAAGAACTGTCTAAACTGGAAAAAGCTTGCCCTGAGATATCTTAAAATACATTATTACCATTGTTTGGTCTTAAAATGCTCACAGATAATGCATTTTTGTAAGACATGTTTTCAGAAGTCGTTTGAAGGTTGTAAGGGAGTTGGCATTTCATATAGTAATGGGAAGATCATTCCACCAGCCAGGAACGGTGTAAGAGAATGTTCTGGAAAGAGATTTTGTGCCTCTTTG
>JAUMHI010000055.1:6341328-6358937 GCA_032359435.1 Enteromius unitaeniatus | reverse complement strand
GTAGGTTTTTTGAGCAGCGGGGTTACCCGAGCCTGTTTGAATGCAGTGGGGAAAGTGCCTGTGAGGAGAGATGTGTTAATGATGTGTGTGAGTGCTGGTAGGAGTGTGGGAGAGATTGCTTGGAGAAGGTGAGAGGGGATCGGATCTAGAGGACAAGTTGTAGGATGGCTAGAAAGGAGAAGTTTTGATACTTCTGCCTGATACTTCAGACCTTATTTTGGGCATTCAACCAAAAATCCATTAAAAAACCCCATACTGATTTCATGATGAAAGAACCAGAGGTGCTAAAATGCTCATTTCTGGTTTTTTTTTGTTTTGTTTTGTTTTTTGCCTACAAAAATAATGCATCCTT
The DNA here is from genome assembly GCA_032359435.1 of Enteromius unitaeniatus. NCBI lineage: Eukaryota > Metazoa > Chordata > Actinopteri > Cypriniformes > Cyprinidae > Enteromius > Enteromius unitaeniatus. The sequence continues at coordinate 6,358,585 of JAUMHI010000055.1, read as the reverse complement.
GAGGCATTCTATTACACCAATAAATCATATTAATGTAGCAATAAAATCTGATTCAGTAGAGTCTCTTGTATGTGCAGAAATGCTGATTAAATTAATTGAGGCAAATTAAAAGCCTTTCAGCTTGCATGCAAATCATTTAGAATCAAAAGAACTATTTTTATTGCTGATGTTGTGTTTGCCTGTGTCTTTTCTCAAAACCATTGTTTGCTTAAAAAAGAGATGGTATTGTGGAGTGATGCTTACAGATTCAACATACTTGGTTTGCTGTCCATCATTGGGGAAAAAAATTCATTTTACATTTATTTTGTAACATCTTAAGGAAAGGTGGGCTGTTACTTTTCAAAGCAAGAGTTTTGTGTACTGGATCAGTAAACAACCACGTTGCACAACCCAGAATTGTATGACACCTTGTTTAAAATGCATTTACTTTCTGTCAGATTTATGCACTCCTTTTATCTCTTCACATGTTTTATCCTACTTCATTTCTCTCTCCATTTGACAGCCCCTTTCCCCTCCTATGTTCTCTCTCTCTTCCTCATCCACATGCAAAGAATAAAAGTCCACAGCCAATGTCACTCTGCTTCGACTGAAAGTCTTTGCTCTGTTGTAAATTAGTCTCTGATGATCTGTCTGTGTGCTGGAACCAAACCAGAGAAAGAGAGACAGATGTAGAGATACAAGAGCTTGGAGAATTAAAGTCTGAACACAACAGAAGTGAAGAGATGGAAGGCCTGAGTACGTGCAGAAGTGCCGTTGCTCAGTTTATGTGCCAAGTTTCTCTGTGTTATTGTCCGGAAGGCAGAAGGAACACAGAGAACATGAGTGGGTGTCAGACGAACCTCTGCCAATCTCAGCAGTTTGTGTTACACTACAGATGTGTTAGAGTCTACAGGAATGGTGCAAATGACTGATTTCACATCCAAATTTATAAATGTTTTTCAAAACATAGACTGACAAGAAGAATGTTCCTGTCAAGGACATTTCCAAAGTACTTATAATTTGCACTCTATTTGATTCAAAGCAATGCAATTTCGTTTGAAACGTCATTTGAATGTCATTTGCTTTCTTCTGTTTTTAGATGTCAGCTGCCTAACTCCTAGGGTAGACTTGTGAAATAACCACACACACACACACACACACACACACCCACATCCAAAAACACTTGCCGACAAGTAAACAAATAAACAAAAGAAATATCTGAGCACCAGACTCACTATATGACATTTAATCTATGATGAGTGCAGATGTTTTTAAAATGGATTTTAACTTTTTAATTTGACAGCAAAAATTACTAATCACTAACTTAAAGAATAATCATTAACATACTCCCTCTAAAAAAACAGCATTATTACTCAAGTCTTAAGTGTCACATGATTTTTAAAATATTCTAACATTCTGATTTGCTTTTTCATTCCTCATTATCAATATTAAAAACAGTTGCTGTTTAATATTTTTTGTGGAAAGTGTGATATATTTTTAAGGATTCTTGGAAAAATCTAAAGTTCAAAAGACCAGCATTTATTTAAAATAAAAATCAGGCCTTGTAAATGTCTCTGACAAAATCACCTGAGAGGTTAAAGGTCCAACAAATAAAAGCAGAATCAAGAGCTTTTACAGTAGGGTTTTTTTAATGAAAAGCCTGACTGGTATAGATGTGGTTTGCTACCTCTTTGCCTTGCAGTTAAGCCTTAGGCAAAATCAAATTTCAGTTGATGGTTTCAAGGCAAGGTGCTCAGCAGACTTTGTGGACTGTTCTGGCCAGACATTTAGTGCTTGTGTAAATGGTGGAGAGAGTTTGTGTTTTAGCCAGTGCACAGTTACGTTGCGGTTTGGCCGTTAAAGATCCAAAACCCTCATGTGAGATGACTCGTGTCCTGCATTAGCCAAAGAGACAGACTCGTTCATGAAAAACTCATGGAATAGGAGATTGGATTTGCTGAACATATCCAAGGCTTATTATAAACATCTGAAAAACATACTGGACTGCTTCTTCACTAGAAACATCATGTACATCAAAAACCTTTCTCAAAGCCATACACTCAAAGTGTATGCTGTACATCCAACTTACCTGTTCTGCATATGTTTTAGATGCAGGTGGATGAAAACCGAATGGAAAAGATCCGTCTGCGTCCGCTCTCTGGTGCCCATGCCGGCCGTATGCCTGTGACGGAGGGAGTGATAGAGGTGAAGTTTAAGGAAGGTTGGGGTCACATCTGTAACACTGACTGGACCACCAAGAACTCACGTGTGGTGTGTGGCATGATTGGATTCTCTTCACAGAGAACTATGGGGAAAAAGCCAAGCAGGTAATGGATGTTTACAGAGTACAAATTGTCATTTTGTATGCTTGAGCAAAAATACAATATTTGAGCATATTTATCAAATGTTTATAGTCTTTAATGATATTTGAAAACATATTTGAAACTTAGAATGGTTTTGTTGTTTTGATGCCATACACTGTTAAACTGTTATGTGCTATGTATTTACAATAATCCACATAGTTTTTTTGAGTAGTTTTTAAGGATTGATATCTTTAATGGAATCCACCCGAATAAACTTTGTCAAATTTCCTAAGGTTTTTCAACTATGACACAATTAATTTAATATTATTAGTCAAATGTGCTAATTTATTTTTAGTTGATTCTCAAAAGTCAAGAATTTCGAGTAAGGTCTGATTTGATAGAATTATCTTATATTAATAAAAGACTCTATACAGAGAGCTCAAGCAGGAAAAAACAGCAATACCTGTCATTAAACAAAGCATCATGCCCCATTGTGTTAGTACATGCAGTTATCCACAACCTAACCATGCTTTCTTCTGTGTAACAACAGAAACCAACATAAACAGCAGCTCTTTCAAATGTCAAACTTATCTGAACAACATTAAACATGAACAGATGTTTCCCTTTACTCAAAAACACATAAAATAACAGTTAATTTCAATATTAACCTTCCATATCCAGCCATATGCAAAGCATGCTGGGAAATTACAATCACTGGCAAAATAAATCAGAAAAATTGAGCTAAAAATAAATAGGTAGCCTTCTTTCCTTAATTTTATCAGCTTAATCAGTTCCAAAATTCAAGCTTTATAACGGTTTCCTTAAAAATGAGGAAAACGAATTTCTTGGTTTTATTAGTGAAATGTTCTCAGTATTTTCTATACAACACTGAACCACATTTGAAAAAATAAAATATGCACACTATTTTTAATTATCATTTTTAATTATTTTAAATTAAAAGGACATGACCCATGTTTTTAGTTTTTTTTACAGTGTAGAAGAACCATTTTTGGTTCTCCAATGAACCTTTCAGTGCACAATTACTTTCTTAGTCTAAGCTTGTAATAATCTGAATAATTGTAAATGTGCAAGCTTTTAAACAAGGGAAAATTCTATAGCTGTTTAAGGTTCTTGATGGAACCATTGCTGCCAATAAAAATAGTGCATATAAAAAATAAAAATAAATAAGCAGCTAGACCCAGAAAACCAAATTCAACTGGTCATTTTTAGTGGATGCTCACATAGATGTCTTCACAGAGCAATTGCAGGTTTTGTTCACCACATTAATAAATATTTTTGACAACCACAAATTGGCGCATTACTTTTAAACTGAAAACCTTATCAATTACAGATTTATAGTGAAATGTTTTTCTCAAAAAGGTGCTTATCTTTCTTTATGTTACGTACCACTTTGCTTGATATTTTGTTATATAATGCAGTGGTTTATGGGGCAATTTCAGGTATATTATAACTTTAATCCAAAATAAATATTGTATTTTACAGCTGAAACCACTTTGTGATCAAAACAGTCTTTTAAAAGCATCCTGGTCTGTTTGGAATTCCTCGAAGCTGACTGTCTAATTTGCGGCCGACTGGCTTCCTCTAAATTATCGTTTGTCTGTGTGATCTAGACTATTTTGGATTCTTAGGGGACGTTATTGTCCAGTTTTAATGTATATGTTATTTTAGTGTTTGCATTTTAACCAGAGCATAGAGATTTAAAATATAATTTCAAATTCCTTTTTTTACTGCAAAGGTAGTTTTTATTTTGCAAATACCCAAAATGAAGAGCTCATATACACCATAAAGAAGATGTATAGTTACTGCATGCGTTAAGCCACTCTTGAAAAGATGGAAAATGTCTCTATTTCATGAACTCCGGCCAATGAATCATTATAGATCATCATACACTTCCATGCTCCCGCCAAGAAGACTTTCGTAAGAATCTGCTTATGCAAGTCAGAATATGCAGTTATGAAACTTGGCAGCATATGTGAGCACACACACACACACACACATCTGGATGGATATATTGAGTGTTAGAGTAAGATCCATTATTGCAGACCCCAGGGTTTCATGGGGTCATATGTGATGTTGTTCTGCTGGTCGTCCATACAGCAGTTTCTGTGCATTGTCACACGAAATGTTTACAAAGCCTTAAAAAAAAGTGGAATCAATCCCATATGTGTCCACTGGGCTGCTGGCCAACATGTTTTTAACTGTGTGAGGGATGTGGAAGTTAATCACTGTGCCACTAAAAAATGTACCATATGGATTAGTTTTTTTTTAGGAGGCCCTGATGGGAATTTCATACTGAGCTGCGGTGACTGATTCTGATTTAATATCATAGCAATATGTACCAAATGTTCATTTGATCTGATCCTTCACTATTTTTTACTGCAAGACAGGATATAACCATCATATTATATGTGGATGTTTTTGCAAATAAAGGTCATTTTGAGAGGATCGCTGGACGAGTCAATCATGCACGGCTGGTAGCCCATCATCTAATTACCTCCTCATTAATTCACACTCAATCAAATCTTTTTCATTCACTATAAATATCCCTGCTTTTCTCTTTCCCGCATCTCGCTTTCGTGCACGATCTCGGTGCCAGACAAGCTTCCTAAATGCTGATTACTCATCTGAGCTCGATCAAGAGGATTCAGCCCCTCTTCTAGCCCAGCCAACTTCAGCCAGTCCACCTGAATTCCCATGGGAGCCCACGGCTTGCGCGCCCTCAAATCTCTTTGCACTCTTCATCCGCCAAAGTAAACCAACAGAAAGAATCCACGCTACTCACCTCACGCCGGCATCCTCCTCCATTCTGCTCCACCTGGATGCAGAACCAAGCCCAGTGTTGGCAACTTTCAATCGCAAGTAGCAAGCCAGCTTGAAGTTGCTAGACGTTGCTATTTTTCTTCTTTGTGTTTACATAACGTATTTAATGCACCCACTTTCTCTATTTTAATGTTTTCATTGATATTGTTGTGTCTTCTATGACCAGGTAAATATAAAGAGTCCACTCTCAGAATTACAATCCCAGGCTTTTATTTACAAAGGCCTACGGCCTCACACAAACGGCTTGCCACATGGTTGCACACCATTCATTCTACACCTTTATAGCTACCAACTTTGTAACCATTAGTGCCCTCTGCTGGTGACAATACAAGATCTCAACAGATATATTTAATCTAATAGTTTCTGTCGTCAGAAACAAAATATATATATATATATATATATATATAATAAATAGTAACTAGAATGTAGCCCATCATTAGGCCTACTAAACTAGCTCTACCTTAGAAGATGTTAACCTGGATTAAAATCCTGATCATTATAAAGTCACTGTCTGACTAAATCAAGTTAACATAAGATAGACATGGCTACGCCTTGATTTGGCTATTTGCAGCATAAATAGAGTTAGAAGCAACATAATATCTGCTTGACCCAGCCACCTCTGAATAGTCGCAGAGCGGTTTGCGTGGTCTTTAGCTGGTCTCCAGCCCCTACCAACCCACAGTTTGCAACAAAGCCGACGCCTGCTCTAAACCCAAGCCATACTAACCTCTCTCTCTCTTCTCCTCAGGCCAACCTGTTTCTGTACCCCCACTATTGGAAATACCAAAAGATATTTATCGACCCACATCAACGTCTCTTGTTTATCTGTTGAACTGTCGTGTCACCCTGATCCTAACTTCTCCTTTAACCTTTATCTGTTGTCAGGTTTAACACATTGATTTCACCTCCGGAGTTTCCAGCATTCCCACCCATTTTCATATCTTTCCCAACCTCCAATCAGCCACTACAGTTCCAGTCTCCATGGATCTTCTAATGAAAGGAATTAGAAGCCACACTCATGATCGGGCCCTTCCTAGCCCCTCCCTTTAGCACCTTTCAGATCAGCTCGATAATTCTCAGGAATTAAACGCTTAATTATCTATCTTTCCTCCCTGCATAATTATCCCATTCCTAGTATTAACAGCCTGATCCCCCTCAAAGAATTTTCCCTTCTCTACCACACCACCAACTAAACCATAGAAATTATTTTAAAAAGTCGTCCAGGGCACTTGGATGGCAAAGTGGACATCACATCAGTCTTTGAAGTCATGCCCATCCACCCTGACTTCTGGCATCTTTTCGGCATCTAATGGCAAAACCAATTCTATTTCACGGTTCGCCTCACCTTCGGATGTAAAAGCAGTCCAAAAAATCTTTGACATGCACTCCGAAGCCATTCGTTGGATCCTATCCCCTGCTATCACCAATGCCCAAACAAACCTTATCATCAAAGGCATCCAAAGAGATATCCCTCCTGCCCCGACCAAAGACTACCCATAACCCTGGAGATCTTAACCCTCTGTATCTCCACCCTCCGCCGTGGCTATAGCTCCCCTTTAATTGATCGTACCTTAGACTCTATGTTTACCCTAGCGTGTTTAAGATGCTCCGAGTTCACCACCAATTCCCCTTTGAACCCAACCATCCAAACCACCATCTCCGATCTCTCCATTTATAATCATGAAACCATCACCATTTTCATTAAACAAAGTAAAACTGACCAACTCAGAAGAGGCCACCACATATACATTTTTTAAACTACAGTCCCCTACCCAACCTAACCAAACCTCTAAGAGCCTTCCTATCCTTCAGAAGCTTGTTTGCCTCTTCCCCCCCTAAATCACCTTCATTAAGGTTTCGCCAGCCTCAGCAGAAGCTTCCCAATTCCCTACCTCCGCAGAGGTCTTTTCTCGTCTATCCCCCTTCTTGAAGGCTCATTGCCTTCATTAAGGTTTAATGAAGGGCCAGGACCGAGCTGAACGCCGAACTCTTGCCCACACTGGGGTTCTAATCATTAGGGTTCGGAGTCAATTGTTTAATTTCTTTACACAAAAAGACCAAAGACCTAGCAACACCAAAGCAACTGCAGAGAACATGTTAAATACCACTCTGAATACCTTAGAGGCAATGCTCTGGCAACCACACAACACCCCAGCTTGTGGCGGCAAGTTTCTGATGATGCTATAATAAAGCTGAATGTGATTGCATTGCTTTGCTTTGTTCTGCTTTGCTTGTTTGGTTTCTCTCATCCATCTGCATTGTAACAATCATCCACATCTGAACTCTGCGACACTTACTCCAATTCACTGCAGATGGTGAAATGTAAGCAGTCTGTGACGGGACAGAAAAACAAACGAGCATCTGAGAATTCACGTGTGCATCCTGATTGTTTGAGAGAATGGCTATGATTTCAACCAGTGAGCTCTCTGCGTGTGTATTAAACTCAATGGGTGACTCATACCTCCTTAGACATTAGCTCAAGTCCTCAGCATGCTGAAGTTAAGCTCCAAAAACACACTCCCACTGGCTTTTCTTCATTCTGACTGATGAAAAATCCTCTCTTGTCAGAAGGCCATTTTATTTATACTTAATGTTGCTTAATATTTAAGTCTACCAGCTGACTAAACACGAGTAATCTTCAGTGGAGGGAAAAGATGCCGTTTATCTTTTCCATTGCTTTTAAATGATTGTGGGCTCAGACAATTTACTGAAAGGAAATGTGTAAAATACTCTACTTCTCTTCATCTTTGTAATTATGACATTCATATCAGGTTCCTGCCATAAGTGCTTGGCTAGAAACACTTCAGAAATAGCTCACTCTGCACATTCAGAAGACTGGATATTTTACACTTCTCAGATGAGGAATTCAGTTAAAAAAAATTTATTTTGCAGTGAAATCATTTCTTTGCTTACTTTTCATAATTTTTTCATAATTCAGATATTTGTAAGCATGTAAATACTTTTTGGGTCCAATGTATGTAGATCTTATTCTTCAGTATTTTACTTGATGTTTTTATTTGAATATTAAATTTGCAGATGAACGAATATGTAACACACACACACACACACACGTGAGCGGAAAGTATCCTCTCTCAGGAGAGTGTTAAAACCTCATTGACTGAACGTCATAACGCCACTCACTACAGTAATATTACTCCATACCAAATTTCTCATGGTCATGTCATCGTCTGCGTGAGAGTCTAGAACGTGTCATAAATCAGACAAACCAATGTAAGTCTGTAGCCTTTTATAGAGCAAATACTGCAGTGTGAGCTATAGACATGCCATGGATGAATCTTTGGAAAAGAACATGTCTGGGTCATTTTTCATTAGATAATAGAAAGAAAAAAACAAGAGGTTGTATTTTACATGAAAAAATACCCTTTTTTAGGACCATTAAGCACTTGGTGTTGGGTTAAATGTTTCTTGAGCAGCAAATCAGCATATTAAAATAATTTCTGAAGCAAACCGGAGTAATGTTGCTGTAAATTCAGCATTGCATCACATAAATGAAATACATTTAAACTATATTCAAACAGAAAACAGTTGAACATTTGAATATACTTTCATTTAGTGATTTTTTAAATGAATGCATCCTTCATGAGCATAAAAGACGTCTTTCAAAAACACTGAAATATTATGATTATTCCCAACTTTTATTCTAAGGCTAAATTAAACAAGGCCTTCAGTGGAAGAGCAACGTTGGCATGCCCTATTTGCTCACACTGAACTGGATATTACTTCTCAGCAAGCTGATGGAATGTGAGAAATATGTCATGCTTTCTGTTCGGTTTTCTTTTCTGAGCACTGCAAAGTTCAGTTTCAAAGACGTCTTCTGGTGTATAATACTGAATGTGGTACATAATATACTGCTGTCATTGTTGTTATCCTTTTAGTAGAATTTCTTCTTAATTTTTTTGGATACAACATATATTTTTCTTCATTTCATCAACTGTGTTTCTGTTTAGTCTCAAGGCTGTGTATAGGATCCATTCAGTGGCCTGCACAGGAAATGAGGCCCATCTTTCAGCATGCTCTATGGAGTTCAGCAAGGCAAACTCTAGTGCCTCCTGTCCTGAAGGCGGAGCTGCTGTAGTCAGCTGTGTGCCTGGGCCACTGTTCACACAGAGCAGAGCTCGCAAAGTCAAGCTGTATCCAGTGGTAATCAGATAAAAATAATTTCAATAACTGATTTCCAATCATTAGGATTTCTGAAGATAGTAACAGGATAACAAAGAACACCTGCATAATGGTTTCCAGTGACCTTGCTCCTTCTCATTCTGCAGTCTCAGGTACGTCTGAAAGGCGGGGCAAAGACAGGTGAGGGTCGGGTGGAGGTCCTAGAAGGGAGTGAGTGGGGTACAGTGTGTGACGACCACTGGAACCTGCAGTCTGCCAGTGTGGTGTGTAGAGAGCTGGGCTTCGGTACTGCTAAAGAGGCTCTGACAGGAGCACGGATGGGCCAAGGTGGGCTTCCATATAATTTATAGATACTAGGTTCAGCCATTTATAGTTGAGCCGTACAGATATGCTCAAAAACTGTTATCATCTCTTTCCTAAAGGTATGGGTCCCATTTACATGAATGAAGTTCAGTGTCGTGGTGATGAGAAGAGCCTGTGGGACTGTCCTCATAAGAGCATCACTGCTGAAGACTGCAAACACATGGAGGACGCCGCCGTCATCTGCAACATCCCCCACATGGGCTTTGAGAAATCGGTCAGACACATACATGATTATTCTACTGCTGGAGTACACCATAATGTGTTTGGAGAAAAAACGGCCTCAAATCAGCTTTTGTTCAACATTTAACAATTAATATACTTAAGCAGAATTGTCTCTGATGAGTCCACACACAGAAAACCTTTAAGGCTCTAATCAAAGTGCCCTAATTTGCAACACGTTCTCATTCCCAACTCGTCACATACTGAAGCTTGGTCAGGACCAGTTAGCTTCCCTTTCTGATGTTCAAGGTACCCGTTTAGTGACTTTTTTTCTTTTTATTAATGTGAAGGTCCTTTGTTTTTTGTCTTAATTTAACGATTGGCATGCGTTTGTAAAAAAATAAAAAATAAAAACCTTTTTTATATGTTTTAAAATAAATTTAGACTTTCATTGGAGCTCCTTATGTCTATTGTTCTTTCAAATTATGATTTTTGCCTCGGAAGACGTAGAATATTAATATTTTTTTAAATAAATAATGATCAGCATATTGATACCAAGGGTTTCTTATTTAATTCAACGGAGGACCTGCACGTTGAAAAATAAAACTAAAGGGGTACCCTTTGCCTCAAAAATTTACGCCAAAGTTCCTAACCAAGTGGCAACATGTAAAAGCTGGGAATGAGAATGTGCAGTTATTTGCAATTAACATATCGTGTGATGTGCATTTTTGCTCAGCTATGAAAACTAACAAGGCTGATCCAAACTAAATCATTGCACAACCATAATCTGTAAATAGGTGATGAAATGCATGGTAAAATCTAGTTCTCACAGCCCTAGATCAGCACTGCTTATCAGGTTAATTGATCAAAGCCAAGGTCCTTAAGTCTTTTAATTCTTTCTCATGCTTGCTCTGTAACCCATCACAGATCCGCCTGACAGGGGGTCGTACGCGGTTGGAAGGGAGAGTTGAGCTGCTGCTCTCTACAGGCAGTGGGGTGAAAGACTGGGGTTTGGTCTGCGGGGATGGATGGACGTCTCGGGAGGCCATGGTAGTGTGCAGACAGCTGGGGTTGGGACATGCCAGCAGTGGCCTGAGAGTAAGATAACCACTGTACATTATACAACATATGCACGAACATATGATAGATAAATGAATATAGCATGTATTTGGGACGGTTGATCAGAAAACACATCTCAAGCACCATATGAAAAGGTTAGAGCTCCAGAGGCACAAAGCAATCAGAAGGTTGAATTTTGTCACTGTGAAGAGACAGACTAGATAGACAGACAAACAATTGGCTGCAAGGGTTTTTCCAAAATATAAAAATCATGTTTTTAGGCAGTTCCAACAGATCAAGCTGTGACAGCAAGTTTTGACACAGTTTTCAACCTGCAGTGCATGAATAATAAGTAGACCCAGACAGAATCTAAACGCTTTCCACATTTTCTGTGTTGATTATGTGGGAAAATCTGGAAAAAATCATGGCTATTGATGTGTGCGTTTCTGCTTAGCTTTCTGTGGATGCAAATTCTGTGCAGACTTTGAATTCACAAGATAGCTGAATGAGCTTAGCATCTGAACAGAAAGAGGTTGCTTTTTGAAAGTAGTGAAGGAAGGTAGGCTGATCCATAAAAAAACAATGTGTCACATAATTAGGCATGAACGTTATTGTTAACAGATCTGTTAGCTGTGACAAGGTTTTAATTTAATACAGGTACTTAACAGGTACTTGGAATCTGATTACATTATCCAAATGACACGTACGAGTTCTGTGTGGTTCAGTGGCATTTTTTACGTAAACACATTTTCAAAATTGTCTGAGAGGGGCATAATGCTAACATCTCTTATCCCTGCAATACAATCACTTACAGATAAAATACTATCTTGCCTTTGCGAATGATCACAATAATCCATTAAAATGACTACTTGATAAAACTACTTGATAATAAAATTTTGTCATTGAAGCATTAGCATAGCTGGCTCATACCTGGTTTGCACTGTATTTAGCCTACGTTGCATGCTAAGCCCTTGCAGTGGGGGTCTGTCTGCAGATCTGTATAGTGGGGGGCAGGACGGATCACGAGGGGAGTGTGGAGGTTCAGGTCAATTCCAGGTGGGGAACTGCATACAGTGACAACTGGACCACAAGAGAAACCAAGGTGGCATGCAGAAAGTTAGGCCTTGGATACTGCTTGCATGCTATCACTGTGAGTAAGAAAGATGCTATGGGACTGGCTAATCAAGCACTGCAGATTGATTGGTTGTGAAATCCCATGTTAGCCTAACATGTGAATTATTAGGGCCAGTATGATTTTTTTTTATAGTTTTATTCAGAAAAACTCTTTCAATTTATCAAAGGTGGCAGTAAAAGCAATTTATTGTCAGAAAATATTTGTATTTCAAATAAAAGGTATATCAAAATATTTATGTATATTTTGTCACAAATGTTTTCAACACTGATAATAATTAGGAATGTATTTTAAGCAGCAAATCAGCTTATTAAAATGATTACTAAAGGATCATGTGACACTGAAGGCTGATCAGGTTTGTATCTCAGGATTTAATAATATTTGCTAAATTACTTAACAAATTAGCAGTGTAAGTTAAAATAGTCCAGATAAGGTTACTAATAAAATATAGAAAATATATACAAATATTTGTTTAATTTATTAGTTGTCAAACTGTATATATTTTCTGTACTTCATGAATATAATTTTTAACATTTTCAGTCTTTTTCCTATGCTAGTTTTATGTGCAAAGATGAACTGTAAGAAATCTATTCTTAAACTTAATTAAACACTGGCCCGGTTTCACAAACGGGGCTTGGCTTAAGCCAGGACTAAGCATTAGTTAAATTTACAAAAATGCCTTATAAGAAAATATTACAGGTGTGCATCTTAACACAGAACAATGACACTGGCATGATTTAAGATATGTCAGAGCAAGATATTTTCATCTCAGACAGCTCAAAACATGCAATTTAGTCTGGGACTAGTTTAATCCTTGTCTGTAAAACTGGGGGATTGTGTCTTAAAATATAGCAACCAGCAACACTTAACCAGTAGTGTAAATTTGGGTTCTGTTAGTTTGACCAGTATTTGTATTTGCCATTATGCATTATTTTGATTGACATTTAATTAACTGCTGCTGATATCCCTATACTTTGTGTTGTGTTTCTGGCTTTATCTGTGATTAGTAATTTACTACTTTCATTCATCTGCTGATGAGCTCTCCCCTGTGTAAAGGAGACATGGTACTGGGACAGCAGTAATGTGACCGAGATGGTTCTGAGTGGAGTGAAGTGTAAAGGAGATGAGATGACTCTGACCGACTGTCAGCATCATTCTGTGGTCAGCTGCAAAAGAGCAGGAGCGCAGTTCTCCGCAGGCGTCATTTGCTCAGACAGTAAGTCATATGCAAGTCTGTACAAAACAAGTTTGTTAGCAAGAGAAGGGGTAAAGCCATAGCTAATCTTATTCCATCAAATTTGTGTTTTCCACAATCACTAGCGGCTTCGGACCTTGTGCTGAACGCTCCACTGGTGGAGCAGACAGTATACATCGAAGACCGACCCCTGCACTTGCTGTACTGCGCGGCGGAGGAGAACTGCCTGGCCAAATCAGCTGCTCAAGACAACTGGCCGTACGGCCACCGCCGCCTGCTGCGCTTTTCTTCAGAGATACACAACATCGGCAAGGCTGACTTCCGGCCACGGCTCGGCCGACACTCCTGGGTGTGGCACGAATGCCATAGGTAACACCGGAGCTTTGACTAATTTTCACATTTTGCAGACTTCACTGGCCATCAATGTGCCCACTCTTGCATATGTAGTGCATGTGTTTAACACCCTAAAACATACACAATACAAGTATGCAATCAAGAGGTTAACCAATATTTACAGTTTTTCTGATACAATAGTTTGCAAGTGGATGACTTTTAACACAAGAAGACTGAAAGTGGACTAGTAAGCAGATGAGTTTATTTGTTTGACATGAAAAAAAAAAAATTAACAATACTTTTACACCATATATCTATGTCGGATGCTAATTGATGATGTATTAAAAAATGATCATTGTTAGATCATGGTGTTTAATACACGGTTCTCAGCAAAAAGGTCACCACAATGGCTATTATGCATAAACAGTTATTTTCTGTTGTCAAATTCCTTTCAGGTCTAATGTCATGGCAAGTGATCTATAGATAACCAAGTTAATTAAACTTAGTTAACTTGTTTACTTCCAATTTAATGCCATAGACATTTGAAAATAAATACAGTACTGAGGTTTGTTACTAGCCAGTTATCCAAGAATGCACCCAAAGAGTTGAATTATGTCATTAATTACTCACCCCCGCATTGTTCCAAACCCATAAGACCTTTGTTCAGCTTCGGAACACAAATAATGTTTTTGATTTAGTTCTGACGTATAACCCATAAGTTCTACGGTTTGTTTGCAAAACGACAAATGCATTGTACAGTAGTACTGCAGTGAACATGGAAGAGAAGAAATTGTTAAATTAGATTAGAACACAAAAATGAATGTCTGCATTTGTGTATTTGCAAAGTGTATGTTTCAGGCTTAAGCATGACAGCATCAAGACTTTATAGATTCACTTATGCTAATGTTGTTCGCAGAGAGCACTTGAAACTGTTGGCTCGTTTTGAACAGGGATCTATTAGCTGTTTTTCTCTTTTGAGCGTCTGGCAGCCTCGCTGAATATCCTTTTGCTCCTTTCTGATCCAGCTGCAGCCCCAAGGACCCATATGGCTTTACTAACACTGAGCACTCGTGGTCATGTCGGCTGAACATCTGATTTCCAAAGGTCATAAACTGAAAACTAAACTCCGGTCTTTCTAAAAACCGGAGCAGAAATTTTCAAGACCCTGGGTTTTCAAGACTACAGGGTGAATGAAAGTTCATGCAGCGGCCTCTGCTTTAAATGAACACACGTGTGCGGACATGATCCAGAGCTGCTTCCATCAGTCTATCAGTCTAGTGGTTTTTGTTTGTCATGGTCCTAACATTTAACTGCACAGAGGTGAAGCATGGGCTAAGTGCTAAAATATTAATATTTTTATGTCTGCATGATTACAATTTCTTTTTGTATCTGTAAAAAATACTATTCTGCTTTCTGCATTGAATTAATGGCAGCCCTTAAAACTGATGAATCAAATATTTGCTCTTATTGAGAATCATTGGGGACCAAAAAACCTGGTGACAAACATGTTACAATTTTTACATACATATAATATTAAAATTATTTTTTCCTCTGGTAGTGGAAGCGCCACCTACTGGCCAACATTTTAGTTTTTTGGCATGGTATAATGCTTGCTTGCTCCATATTGCTGTAGAGTATGATGATGAATAATTATTTATGGCCATATACCATATGCCTTTCCAACATTTAGAACAGGTTTCAAAATTACCTTGTAATTGCTATTTGCTGTTATATTTACTTTTATGACAGCCTTACTAACAACCTAAACCTGTCATGGCAATACATCTAAAAATGAAAACCTGTTCATCATTTACTCACCCTTGTGATGTTCTGTGGAACAAAAACTAGATATTTTTAAAACAAATCCTTTCAAACATTTTAAACTTACCAGTTAATTTAACAGATTAAACTTACATAATCTGTTCACTGATTGGCTCGTATGTTCAATTTGAACTGCCCAGGATATAATTCTTCAACATTTCTACTTTTGGGATCCACAGAAAAAATTCAGGATCTTAGAGATCTTATGAGGGTGAGTAAATAATGACACAAATGTATTTTTTGTGTTAACTATCCCCTTCAGGTAGTAGTAAATTATTTTTCCAATATTAGTGAGTTTCTCCTCATCATGCTTTTTGTGTTGATTAATGGGTAAGTGCAGCTCTAAATAGACTTCATTAACTCTTTGTGATGGTCTGTGTTTAGATTGCGAGCTTCCTAGCAGACTTTAAGTTTCCCAATGCCTTTGCCTGACACACTGATGATGAGGAAACCTGTAATGTGCTCAGGCTAAGAGTTGGGTTTGGGACAGAGGCCAGTGTCTGAGAAAATAGTGTTTACTCTATGGCTTCAGTTCCCTCCTACAGGCCTACAGCACTGAATCTGCTCTCCAAAGCAGTTTAAATCTTTTTGTCTATGAAAATGGCAGATTTGTAGTTTGCTGTACCCAGGATTCAGAGTAGCTTAAAGCCAGTTATTGTATTGGTAAGCTGATGCTGTAATATTCTGTACAGCCAGTCACATTTCAATGATATCTTATGGTTTTTGGATTGTTTAACCCTGTTTGATTTCAGCAGACTGTGTTTATAACCTCCAGGCACTATCATAGTATGGATATTTTCACCTATTATGACCTGCTGTCTCTAAATGGGACCAAAGTGGCAGACGGACATAAAGCCAGCTTCTGCCTAGAGGACACAGAGTGCCATGAAGGTAAGGTCAAAGGTCATATGCTGGATGTGTCTGTATAATGAGCTCTTTGTATTAGGGTACATTTATAAGAAACTACTTAAATGCTGAACTATGGCGTGATTCCCACTTAATCTAAAAGTTTCATTCATAACTATAATATAATTTTATTCTCTAAAGATTAAAGAAAAAGAAATACATATATATATTTCTGCCATGTGCTGTCAATGATATGTGCCCTTTAACTAGCCTGGCTTCCACGACTTTAAAGCTCATAGGAGTTTAGTCTGGCCAAGCTACCTTACTACCCGCCTTCTGGGAGGCGGGCTTAACCTGCATCTATCAGATTCCTCTGTATACTAATGGACGACTCTACAACCAATCAGACCACTCATTCCGATGACGTATGCGTAGCGCCGGAACCTGAAGTCATTGTAACCAATTGTAGCTAGTTTCATTAAAGTAAAATAATCATTGCTTGTTTCTTTTCTTTTGGTTCCCACTTTTTTGGGAAAGGAAATGCTCTAAAACGGCAGCTTTGCCAGACTAACTTTGCTCGCACTATGAATGTAGCGTCAAAGGAAGTATGGGCGGGCCCAGGCTACCCTTAAACTGTTTTAGTGTAACATCATGTCAGGGCAGTTTATACACTAAGGCTTCCTAACCTTCTAAGTATAGAAATGTATTTGTCAGTACTAATGTCGTATTACAGTGACCATTACTGTAAACCTTCTCTGTCACTTTTATACATCTATGTTATTCAGTACTTTGAATTTGCATAAAGAAATATTAAAGACATTGAACCAACCAAAGGTAGTTTGCATATCTTCGCTGATCTAAGCTGGATGAGGTGGTCTTCAATTATCTAAAACAGTATAGTGCATCTTAACCGCTTTGACTAAAAAAACTAAACCGTTCAAACAGAATGTCTTTTCTTTCTACAGCACTTATTTTATTGAATCCTGTTCTGCCACTAAATAAAATGTAATCTCACAATTCAGTTTTTTTTTCTTGCAATCCTGACTTTTTTTCAGAACTGCATGATATAAACTTGCAACTGTGAGA
>JAUMHI010000055.1:6326912-6338758 GCA_032359435.1 Enteromius unitaeniatus | reverse complement strand
TTTTGCCATTTAAGCCAGATTCAAATGAAAACCAGATGACTTTAGTAAATTCTGCTGAAAATGCTTTTAAGAAAATCTTTTATTTTACGGGCATACATGATACAAAGTAACACCAAAGTCAGTGATTAAGGATTAAACTCTTATGCTTTTCAGATTTTCCACAACATAACCAGTTCACATCAGAATGTTCATAAAGAACAGTTATAGGGGGACACAAATGAACTGGTTTCATTTTAACTCGTGGGAAATCTTAAATCAGGTTTAATAATCTTGGAAATCTGCACTCCTGCAAAGTTCAGCTACAACCCTGATCAATCATACCTGTACCAACTAGTTAGGATCTGAAAGAGAACTTAATTAGTAAACGGCAGTCTGACCAGGGCTGGAGCATAACTTTACAGGAAGGCAGATCACAGCAACCAGGATTGGTCCCCCTCAGCCTTAAACTTACAGGTTAAAACTACAGAAATGGTTCATATCTGGGAGTTTCCCAAAAGCATCATAAGCCCAAATTGTACTCAAGCTCGCAATACTTGTGGGAAAAGCAGCCCTGACCATTTTAGACTGCGCTTTTAAAATTTAAGTTAATCTATTTGTACTCAAGATCTTTCTTGGAATAGAAAACACCAGTAAACCAATTCAGGTTCTTATATTCGTTTTATTAACATCAACATGAACAACTGAAGGTTAAGTGACAGGAAATGCAGTAAGGAAAAAAAACAAGTGTATGACAAGACTTGAAATAGGAAAAAGACATGGAACACAAGTCAAAATGGTTAATTTAAGCAAGCTCCTCTTCACCCTCTTCCTCAAACTCTCCTTCCTCCTCAGCGGTGGCATCCTGGTACTGCTGGTACTCAGACACCAGGTCGTTCATGTTGCTCTCAGCCTCAGTGAACTCCATCTCATCCATGCCCTCTCCCGTGTACCAATGCAGGAAAGCCTTGCGCCTGAACATGGCCGTGAACTGCTCGGAGATTCTCTTGAAAAGCTCCTGGATGGCAGTGCTGTTGCCAATGAAGGTGGCAGCCATTTTGAGACCACGAGGTGGAATGTCACAGACGGCGGTCTTGACGTTGTTGGGGATCCATTCAACGAAGTAGCTGCTGTTCTTGTTCTGAACGTTGAGCATCTGCTCATCCACCTCCTTCATGGACATGCGGCCACGGAAGACGGCGGCTACGGTGAGGTAGCGGCCATGACGGGGGTCGCAGGCAGCCATCATGTTCTTGGCGTCGAACATCTGCTGGGTGAGTTCGGGAACAGTCAGTGCGCGGTACTGCTGGCTGCCCCTGCTGGTCAGAGGAGCGAAGCCGGGCATGAAGAAGTGCAGACGAGGGAAGGGCACCATGTTCACCGCCAGTTTACGGAGATCCGCATTCAACTGGCCGGGGAACCTCAAGCAGGTGGTGACACCGCTCATGGTGGCGGAGACGAGGTGGTTGAGGTCACCGTATGTTGGTGTTGTGAGTTTGAGAGTGCGGAAGCAGATGTCGTAAAGGGCTTCGTTGTCAATGCAGTAGGTTTCATCGGTGTTCTCAACCAATTGATGGACAGACAGTGTGGCGTTGTAAGGCTCCACCACTGTGTCGGAGACTTTAGGAGAGGGCACCACGCTGAAGGTGTTCATGATACGGTCAGGATACTCCTCACGGATTTTGCTAATGAGGAGGGTGCCCATACCGGACCCTGTGCCTCCACCCAAGGAGTGAGTGAGCTGGAAGCCCTGCAGACAGTCACAGCTCTCCGCCTCTTTGCGAACCACATCCAAAACGGAGTCGACCAGCTCAGCTCCTTCGGTGTAGTGGCCCTTAGCCCAGTTGTTTCCAGCACCACTCTGGCCTATCAACGAAAAAGGGGTCAGGAGATTAGTTACATGCAAAAGGGAACTAGATCCATATCAGGTCACAATCTGTCATTCAAATTTTGTTCCAAGCCAGTGCGGGATCAATTTTTTCCAAATTAAAATGTCCCAATAAGCAGTTGACAGTCAAACGTCGCTTTTGGGTGCATATCAAAACGTACCAAAAACAAAGTTATCTGGCCTGAAGATCTGACCAAATGGACCAGATCTCACAGAGTCCATTGTTCCGGGCTCCAAATCCACCAGCACCGCACGGGGAACATACTTGCCACCTTAAAACAAAAAGCAGAATTTTAGGTTAAACCAAATGTTTTAATGAGCATTTGCAAATCTCAATGTGAAGTGACCTTACGAAAGCCATCGGATTACTGCTTACCTGAGGCTTCGTTATAATAAACATTAATTCTGTCCAGCTGAAGGTCACTGTCGCCATGGTAACTGCCGGTTGGGTCAATTCCATGCTCGTCACTAATGACTTCCCAGAACTGAAAGGAGATGGATTCACAAGAAAATAATTTAGTGTTAAAACGTTTTTTGGACCTTGGACAAATTTTAAAACAGAGCTACATTAATAAAGGCGAATAGCAGTAAATAAAAACGAGGCTAATCCTATATTGAATGCCCTGCGCTTCCCGTTACTCGCATGTAAAATGGAGTTTGCCAAGTCACCGGGGCCATTTTACACCACCCAGCAGCTTAAAGAAACAGCGCAGACGTAATACTAACGTGACCAACTTTGCAAATATTAGCTTCAGATACTTCAACGGTACAGATCGAGTCAAACCCCGTCTCCGCATGAGGCCAGAACGGTATGCGTCATATTAGCGTTCCCGCACTTTTCCATGAGCTGAACCAGATACAACCGGCCACATTACGACACGTGATTCTTCCAAGCAAATCGACTCGTTTGAACGGCTCGTGATTCACTTGCGCCACCACTCCCCACAGTCGGGTGACGTTTGTGACTCGAGCAATTCGGTTCTCTCAAATCATCAAAAAGAACCGATTCGCCTGCGATTCGGATATTACGCCGGTTCGGCGCGGCCAACACCCTAAAACTAACGCATTGTTTCACCATTACTTCATTCAAATCGCTCTGATTTTTCATGAAATATACGAGCTATTTAAAAGAAAATCAAGCCCGTTCTCGTCAATTTTTAGGCGGGGCACTAAAACAAATAAGGTACTTAAAGACTTGTTGCGTGCGACATTAATCCAGGACCATATTTAGACCACAATAGCTTTTAAACGGTGAAAAACAGAATCGATGTCAACATTGCGTAGATACCGTGTAACATAAATTCAGAAAAATCGCTTAAACTACAACAAGATGCTGTTCTAAACGCCGCGGATTAGTTGTTTTTTTAACCCCCCAAAAGCCCAGTTGGCATTTAATACACTACGATTAATTTTCTTTTTTAATTATTCAGTTCTTACCTTAGCACCAATCTGGTTGCCGCACTGTCCAGCCTGTAAATGCACAATCTCCCTCATTCTTGATTATTTTCTTGCTTAACAACACGAACGTTACTGAAACAGACCCTTCTACCTCAAAACCCTTGACAATGAGGTCGTTATACGAGATGTGCTCCTACTTATTCAGTCTGGAGAAATCACCTACATTTCCTTTATTCTCATTGGTTGGTGTACGCCCTCTCCAGCATTCTCATTGGCTCTCTTGTGAGCTTACTGTTTTGATTGGTTCGTACAGGCGCTGGCATCGCTAGAAAAAGCTTTACAGCTATTGGCTGAAGGCACTGTTATAACGGCTCTCGACATTCAAAACGCTTATCTAAAAAATAAAACGTTTTTAAGAAATAGGAGGGGCTGCAGGGATATATATATATATATATATATAACTCAGTTGCTTGTAAATAATGAAACCACGGCTGTTGCCATTTTCACAGTTTAACCTTACTATTTGCTCCTCATTTACCACATCGCCAAGGTATTTTATATGGCAGCAATAAAGAAATAAAAATCGCCAACAGGTTTAAAGCTTATTGATGAAGCTTGTATAAATGTGTAAACTAAACTGATCATACACAGTACAGTCAATGGGCATTTGGTATTGTGTATATGGGTGTCCTGAAAATAAATCTGTTTTAGATTATACAAACTAACATTATATGCCCAGTCTTTATGCCTAGAAACATACATCCATCCAACGTACATCCATCTCTCACAACCACATTTTTATTTTAAACAGTGAATCAATAAGTTTTATTAATAGACACAGAGTAGTCTTTGCTTTTCTATTTGATTTTTAATGTCTTTAAAAGCTGATATTGCATCAACATGTATCCTTGACAACAAAATGTACCTCAAGTTGTGTTTTAGCTCACTGTCATATGTTTCTGATCCCCTATTCTCCACCCAAGGACCTTATAAAAATAATATGAAGTGTGCCAAGGTCACTGGGTCTTAATACAAATTGTTTACCAAAATAATTGTTTTCTGTTGCAGAGAGAAATAATAAAAAGACATGCATGATTGCCATGCAAGAAGATTTACAAAGAAACAAAAAAACCCCAAGAAAAATTCCAAGTCTTCTCTCGGCATGTTTGGTGAACTCAAATGTTGTTTCATTCTGGGTCAACTCTATAATTTTTAATTTGTCTATGTGGATTTTGTGTTAAGCAGCTGTCTTCCCTAAACAATTCCTCAGGTGTGTCTTTGTCCACGGTCATAGATCGTCCTGTTTGTTCAGTCCATGTTTTTCAATGTATCGTCTGTGGGTGGGGTAAAAAGAAAAAAGGAATCAGATTACTCAATTCAACAAATAAAAAAGGAGTGCAACATTCCTTTATTATACAAAAAACCTAGTGGAGGCTGGCATACAATGGATTTCGGGCACAAAGACATTCAAGCACAATGCCACTGTGTGCGAAACATTGTCCGAAATGGCAGATATGTCCGAAATGTAACATGTTTTAAGGATTATTTAAAGAATTTTAAAGGAATTACCTTCTTGCATATTCGTATAAGGCTTCTTTTCTTTCCTGTAGAGACATGTGTCTGTCTATGGGTGTTCTCCCAAAACATTTGGCAGCTGGCTGTTAATGAATAAACAGACATATTTATATAACTATCCTGTTGGACAAAAGGCTTTGACTGTACTATTTATAAGTAAATTTCACTAATATAGGCCATGCGAGGAGGAGGCCATTGTACTACTCGTACAGGATAAGGTCAAATCCGTAACACAGGGCTTGGTTCTTTCTGGGGCAATGAAGAATAGTGCAAATCTTGTTTAATAAATGGATTCATTAATATGGGACAAGACACTCTGCTTCCATCTTGCTCCTGCACTTTTTCCAAAGGTTGATGTGAGGGTCAGCTGTACCTTCAAATTGGGTGTGGATGGTGTTACAGATGGAGTGGAGGAAGCTGCTTGTTTAGCTGGACCTGAAGGTGTGCCAACAACCGCCTCCGAGCTGAACTGGTCAGTATTCTCCAGCAAGTTGGTTATGGTTGTGTCAACACAGTTGGTCTGCACTGTGCACAGACAATATCAAGAGGTTACTTCCCCTAATTCATCACTTCACTTGCTCACCAATTGATCCTCTTTAATGAAAGGGTGCCGTGAGATGGTTTGAAGCCAAAACATCTTAATGAATTTGTTTCTTGCAAACATGTAGCCTTTCTATTCACAATTGATGGACTGGAGTCTTGTGGATTACTTGTGTATTATTGTGAAGTATTTATAAGCTGTTTGGACTCTAATTCTTATGGCACCCATTTATTGCAGAGGATCCACTGGTATTGAATGCTAAATCTCCCCCCAAAAAATCCTAAATCTCTCCAAAAAAAAACAAACCTAATCTCTAAATCTGTTCTGATGAAGAAACAAATTCTTCTACATCTTGAAGGGCTCAACACTTAAGATTTTTTTTGTAGTGGCCCAGTCAAACTATTGGTTAAAATTTTCACCTGCCCTGCCAACATTTTCACTGATCCTGCCATGAAAAATAAAACAGTTGTTGTGATTGTTTTTGACCCACGTTATCATGCGTTCTAATGAATGCACTTATTTGATACAAGAGTTTTAAATGGCAGTTAAATTTCACAATTGTCAATTTAAAGAAAATGAAAAACATAGTAGTCAACAAATCCATTAACTTTCCTATACATATTTCACGCTGTCATTGGTCAGTCTTTATTATCAAGCCCTGTTTTGGATGGCCTGAGATTAAGTATCTAAAAGAGTAAGTATTTTTTATTATAAAATTTTCATTATTGGGTCATTTACTCCTAATATTAATTAATGTTAGTGCAAAGCATTATGGGAGGATGACATACACAAGTCTCTGGTGATGACCGATAATGGGACGTCAGGCAGCACCTCTTTCACTTGCTGTGCCATACGTGCTACTCGTGAGTCTTCAGCTCCTGCATTTGTCCCCAGGAAACCCTGTGCCACTGTGCGAGGTCTGGCACCCAAATCTGATGACAAAAACACAGATTCATGTTACCCTCAAGACAAAATAAATCTACAATATCGATTCAGTGATCTAACATAATAAATATATACATCATAATTTCTTTCTCACCATTGAATCCGTTCTTACTTGAATGTGCAGTCTGAGTGGCAGTGTGTCTTTTCCTTTTGATGTGCTCGGCTTTGTCTGCTTTGGTGATCTGTGTGGAGATCACGCCCAGCTCGGTGGCCAGCAGCTGACGGAGGGACACAATGGACATTACATCAAACAACACACCAAAACAAGTCAAGCTTTGAACTTGGCAACATGTAGATCTAAAGGTTAGACAGAAGAAAAGCTGTGTCAGTGGACAATAAGATAATGGTTTGTTTGAACATGTTCAACCAATATGACATTACTGGAAAATGGTTTCAAATCTATTCAATTTCAAGGCATTTCCGAGAGATTTTATTGCTATAGAAGCATGACTCACAGACTTCGATTAAATGCATTTATGTGCATTTCAAATGCTTCAGTAGAACAACTACTGAAAGAATTCTGGTAAGAACATTTTAGTCTGACTGAAAACTTACTATTGCGTTTTTGAATGTGTGTGTTAAACCATACTACTAACAAACCAACACTACCATTCAAATGTTTGGGGTCAGTAAGATTTTTATAAACGTTTTTTAAGGTGTCTCTTAAGCTCACCAGGTTGCATTTATTCAATCTAAAGTAAAAACAATATTGTGAAATATTTTTTAATATTTTACATTTTCTTCCATTTTAAAATGCACTGCTTTGATGTCAAAGCAAAATTTTCAGCATCATCAAAATCATTTTAATATGCTGATGTGCTGATATTTTTTGTGGACACGTTTGTGATACATTTCAAGATTCTTTGATCAGCGTTTGAAAAGAACAGCATTTATTGAAAAAAATCTATATAGAAATATTTAATGTCACTTTTGATTAATTTAATGCATTCTTGATGAACATTTGAATGATAGCATAGATAATATGATGGCATTTCTATGGCTTTGACCACAATCACTGCACATTGCAACACTTTTTTTGTTTAAATAAAACAATCAAGGCAACTGGCACCATTTGATATCTGATAGAGAAAAGAAGTAGTTTTACCTCTTGTACTTTGCTGGCAAATTCTTGATGGGATTCACCATCTTCTTTAGACAGTGGTGGAAGCCATCTGGTTGAGAGCATTAAAATGTTTGTACAGAGATCTATTCATAAAGTTGCAATACTTCTAATTCTTCCTTTATTTACTGTACATGTACAACATTAAACATTGTCATTAAACATTAGTATCTATTTTTAAATGTCGACATTATATTAAAAAAATATTTGCAATGGCGTGAAAGTATTTACTAACCAAATATTCCAAATGGACCATAATGAAGTTAATATATTTAGCAACAGGCAAGTATTCAGAGAAATGTAGGATAAACTGAAACTGTCAATCTTATAAGCTGCATGCCTTAGACTCCTGAGGCTATTAAATACGCAAAAAGCTTTGTTATTGTCGTATTACCAGTGCTGGCCTGTCGAGAGCAGCAATAGAGGATTGTACATTTAATATACTGCCACTGGATAAAGGAGAGACTGTAATATGTAGTACCTTACATGGTACACTGTGAACGGTACAAAAAAGCTCCATAGCAGCTCTGTCAGCCATGAGGATTCTGGCGTGTTCTGAAAAAAAAACAAAATAAGAAAGACCATTTATATCACCCCACATGTTAGTGTTTTACAGAACAGTTATTTGCATGTTGATTATTTGACACTTATTATATACACATACTTTCTTTATGCACACTTTAACAATGCGAATCTCCCTTTCCAGTTCTTCTACAGAAAATTAGGTCATTCAGAAAATGTCCGGGAATTACCATCACAACCATAAGTACATTAACATATAACCACCCCCATTTACATAGAACACTTATATACAGAATTGAGCATCATGCCTTCCTTAAGAACAATGTGAGCCACACCAGCTGTTTTCACATGCAAACAGGAAAGCAAATCGTATCAGAGGTCATACGAACATAAGGCTTAAAGCTACAGTGGTGTGTTTAACCTTTAAAGAGCCTAACAGGTTGAAAATGGTCAGTCAAAATGAACACTGTAGAACATGAATACTATTGTACTATAAAAAAAGACTTTGATCAGATGATACATTTTTCCAGTTTAACGGCATTACAATATTTAATACAGTTAATGCAGGGGCAAGGGTTGGCCACCCTACTCATAACTGCTGCTTTGGTCTCTTTTTCTTGACAAGAATTGCATTTATTTAAACACAGAACACCTTTACAACCAAATGAAACTGGAGACTTTTCAGATGTGCATTTTACTTCGCCTCAGCGCAAGGCAGTAGTCAAACAAGCCTAGAATTGGCAGAGCCTCAGTAGAAAAAGAATGAGAAAAAGAATGCACTGCGGTCATATGAGATCTTGTGATGGTCATATGTTATTAAAAACATTTTTTTATATCAGTTATACTGTGCTCGTAGTGCGTGCTCTTTAACTACACACATGAATACGGCAGCGTTTGCTGTAGCCAGTTTCGAAGTGCGAATGAAACATGCAAAGAGGCAGCTCTTAAAGTAATTGCAGCTAGATAACCTATTAACCTCAGACAACAGTGGCTCAACTTCGGGTTTGCGATGCTTGGAGAATACTTTTTTTGCACAAAGAAAACAAAAATAGCACATCAACAGAATACATTTCTTCTACCCTGACTTACGTCTTTGGCCATTTTAGAGATCATCACTACATACGCGTACACCTTCCTCTAAATGTAAATAACCGCAGATTGCGTTCACGCCCGTGCTTTCACCCTGATGTAAACAAGGCTGATTACGTCAAATGCGTTAAAGAGTGCATATGCATTGTGTTAAGATACTCTCTAAAATGGCGGAAGATGTAGGTCAAGGGAGAAGAATGGTACGCTGATGAAATGCAAAACTGAAGTTGAGCCACTGATGTCACACAGACAGTTGTACCGATGTCTTTACTACGTTTCTGGCCCTGGGATCATTTAATTTGTATTGTTGTCTATGGAGGGTCGGATGGCTCTCTGATATCATCAAAAATATCTTAATTTGTATTACAAAGATGAACGAAGGTCTTCTGGGTTGGGAACAACATGATGGTGAGTAATTACTGACAGAAATGTCATTTTTGCTTGAACTAACCCTTTAAGACTTTATCTATATTTAAATTTAATTGCACAGGTAGCTAAATACGATGTAGGATGTATCTTCGAAATATGTTACATGCGAGTATAATATTAGTTTTTCACCAATATTAATATACATTTTTAAATTTATATTAAAATTTTGTAAGAGTGGTTTCACTGCTGTAGAAAAAAAACACCTTTAAAAGGAACACTCCACTTTAAGACACTGCTACTTTAAGACTCAAGGCTCATTTTCCAACTCTCCAAGAGTTAACCGTTGAGTTTTACCGGTTTTGGCGGAGCACTTTTAGCTGTAGCTTAGCATAGATCATTGAATCTGATTAGACCGTTAGCATCTTACTTAAAATGTTTTTTTTTTTTCTATTAAAACTTGACTCTTCTGTAGTTATATTGTGTACTAAGACTGACGTAAAATGAAAAGTTGCTTTGTTTTCTAGGCCGATACGGCTAGGAACTACACTCTCATTTTCATTTCTCATCAGTCTTAGTACACCACGTAACTACAGAAGTTGTGAATAGGAAAAATATACAAATTCTTTGGCAATTTTTGATCAAGAGATGCTAACAGTCTAATCAAATTTAATGATCTATGCTAAAAAGTGCTACAACTTTAAGCTGAATGGATTAAAAAAAAAACGGTAAAACTGGAAAATGGAGCTCGAAAATGAGCCTATTCTCAAAAAAACTATTTTCCTTTAAACCTTTTAAATTTTAAATGGCCATAATGTATGTGGCATCTAAAAGACTGATGTAATACAGCAGCTGAGGGAATGGATTGTAAACATACTCCAATGTTCACCCAAAAATAAATAAACCCATTTTGCAATGCTGTAATGGGGGCAAGAGGTCACTATGAGCCGATGTGTTGCCATTTGACAGTCCGTCTTTCTATTGCACAGTGAATCACTTATTATCAGTGCTGCTATAAATATCCTCCTGATGAGCCACACTCTCACAAAGACCCTCTTGTGTGCTTTAGCAGGAACTTGAGGATGTAAAAAGATATGGAAACTCGACACGATTGTTCAGTCATATTTAAATGCCTGGGCGGATGGTTTTACAGCAAAGCGATTTACAGAAAAGACAAGAGCAGCAATGACATAAAAACTACAGGTCAGATTACATACACATTCAGAACAATCAGTTTTTTTGTTGTAATGTTTGAGAATTTAAAAGGGTTACAAGAAAAATACCTGGCAACCGCAAGGGCCACATCTATAATGACCAATCATTTTACAACAGTAGAATACAAAAGTGGTTTTGAACGTAATTACCACAGCTATGAAAGGCCTCTTCACCAGCAATGCCACAGGCTGGATGGTGTCAGACACAGCAAAAGGCCAAGAGCTGAGGAGAGATAAGTTTTTTTTAATGGCTTTCATTCTTAAAGAGAAAGGAAATGTTGTCATCTAAAAGATAATGACAAAGTTGGTGTCAGCTGATTTACAGGCAGTAAAGGCTAAACCTGAGGATCAGATAAAGCCTGATCACATCTTAGACCCTTCAAGGAAGCTTAAAGAGGACCTGGCAACCCTCCCAGAACAGATCCACATTTAATCACCGGAGACTCAGCATTGAAATGGCCCTTACTTACCAAACATTATTTATATCAGGCACCTGACTGTCTATGGCTGCATTTACACTTGGCATTAAAGTGCGCTCACTGCGATCTGGAAAATCTTTCAGATAAGTTGTTCCTACACAACATTGAAATAATTTTGCAGAGGATGGCCCCAGTGCAAAGTCAACCCGAAGTGGTGGGTTTTCTTTTGAAAACCATTTTCAGTCATGGGACACTCAAAGGAAAATAACCGCACAAGCCTCCCTAGCGTTCATCTCTTCTGACAGTTCACGAGAGAGGGGTGATGCTGATGCTACCCTGCGAATGCAGACATGATGCCTGGATCCACAATTCGTCCTCAACTGATCATGCTGATCAGATATCATCCCGGTCAAAAGTGCGTTTACACTTGTATTTTCAATCTCTATGTGGACAACATCCGGATACATGTCGCATGTCAAGTGTAAACACAGCCTATGCACACTATGGTCACATTTAAAACCAGATGAGATATGACTAACAGCATTCATGGTATTTCTAAACTATAAATTTCTAAAAATATATTACTATTAATAATATATATACAGTACAGGCCACATCTCATTCAATGTGTTTTCCTTATTTTCACGACCATACATTGGTAGATTCTCACTGAAGGCATCAACACTATGAATGAACAGTTAAGAGTGAACAATGAAGAGTTATGTACTTAACAAAAAAAGGTGAAATAACTGAAAACATCTTTTATATTCTAGTTTCTTCAAAATAGCCACCC
>JAUMHI010000055.1:6311857-6326812 GCA_032359435.1 Enteromius unitaeniatus | reverse complement strand
AACATTACTTTGGTGTAAAGCTGCTTTGCAATGATATGTATCATGAAAAGCGCTATACAAATAAATTTGAATTGAATATTAAAAATAGTGTACGGAAATTGTATTATTTTGACTATTTATAATTATTAGTTAAATAATTTAGATAAATTCTGTCCGATTTTATTGCTTATTTGACATATGTAAGTTTAACAAACAATTTTATACATTTTTTTTATACATTTGATAAATTTATTGTTTCCTCAATCAAGTGGAGGAAGCCAGCATTAAAGTCAGCATGAATAGAATAGAATAGAAAGTTTATGATGACCACCATGTACTGTGATAAAAATTTAGTACAAACAAAAAAATGAATCTCAACAAACGGAAATAATTTTAAGTGCTAAAATTACTAAAAACTGAAATACACATTATTACAAAAAATGTTATAATTTGATCAAATAAAGCTAACTTGAAATATGAATAAACACTATAAGAAATAATAATAAATTAATTCATTAATAAAAAAATAAATGAAATAAAATGTAATAAATATTTAATTTATATAAAGTTTCTAATACTTTTTTCTTTACAATAGCAAATAAATAACTATAACAATAAAATAATAATAAAATTTTTTTATTATTTATAAATAATAAAAAAACAAACAAAGAAGACAATTTGAAAACAGAATAGCTACAAAAAAGCTGATGGCCATCCAAAAGCAGTTTCTAACAATATAAACATTTTTGCAAGCTAAAGTCATGGAGATGAGTCAGATTACTTACAGCCTATCTTTGTTTTTATATAGCTCATTAGCGTTAAGTACCTGAGACAATTATTTTCTTTCATATTTCAACGCAGTGAGCTTTACTTATGACAAAAATATCTTTAGACTTAAACGTGTTGTCTTGGGAAGTCTTGATGTATTTATAGCCTTTAGCAAAAGTTAAGCTTTGAATGGCATTTAGGTGGCACAAACACACATTTCTCTCAGCAAAACCCTGCAGCAATAGTGTGAGGGATGTTGGTATTATGCTTATTTCCCATGAATTACCTGTCACAAACAAAGCAATCAACTGGGACAGAAGTTCTCTTAAGAGGGTTATGTATAGGCCATTTCATATTAAATAATAGCAATGATGGCTGAATAATAAATATGGGTGAATCTCACAAAAATAAATGCGGGTCACATTTAACTTCAACATTAAAATAAATGATATTTAGCATATATCTGACAGGTTTTGTGAGTTTTAGCCATAAATACTGGAGGTCTCTCTTCCCTGAACATCACATGTAAGGAGGACGTTGGTGTGTCTATATACTGTAGAGGATGTGTGCTTGTGTTTGTTTGATGAAGATCACTCATCTGACTATGACAGCTTCTGTTTTTCACAGAATATGACTTAGAAGCTGTGATGAGGAATCATTAATCCCATGTTGCCATCGATCATTCCAACCAGACAAACATGACAAGAGCTCCGTGAGATGCTGATGGATTTTAAATAACATTTAGCATGTCTGCACTTTGTCTTTTTTACAGTCTATGATGCACGCAGAAAGATATTAGGTTTCCTGAATTCAGTCTCTGCCAAAGGAAAGTTCATAAACACAGATATGTTTCCCTCAAAGGGAAAAGTGCGCCGTTTCAATACGGTTTGTGACAACAACAAAAAAACTACAAAAATAATGGCTGTATTCAAACAGGTTTCCCCGATACTCCCACATCTTCCATTGGCCAAACAAAAAGTAGCCCCGCCCCAAATTCATATGAGCGTCATACAGTGGGGGTGGAATTTGGTTTCCTGTTACCATAGTACCTATTCATTTATATCAGAAAGAATGTAGGGTGAAATATCTAGGTTATTAAAAAAAGAGATACTCTTACAGTGGAAAAACATGCCAAAAAGCGGTCATAAAGATTTTAAAATAAATAGCTTACCAGTCAACCAAATTGATTAACCCCATGTTTATGAGACTATTCATAAAAACAGGGTTTTTGTACCAAATGGAATGGCGAAAATAATAATACATTTCATTTATTTCAAGCAGTTTTAAGATAAAATTATTTAATTTCTGGTGGATTTTATACTTTTTTCTAAATGTTATTGA
Organism: Enteromius unitaeniatus; assembly: GCA_032359435.1. Taxonomy (NCBI): domain Eukaryota; kingdom Metazoa; phylum Chordata; class Actinopteri; order Cypriniformes; family Cyprinidae; genus Enteromius; species Enteromius unitaeniatus. Next base: position 6,324,724 of record JAUMHI010000055.1, on the reverse strand, counting down.
AATGTAAGCCTGGCAGAAAGGTTTATAGATTTTGGGGAATCAAGTAAGTAAAGTAATTATAATTATAAAAAAATAAATAAATAAAAAAAAAATTATATATATATATTAAAATATACAAACAAAAAGGATAATTTTCTAAAAATGCTAAAAGAAAAAAAAGCTGAAATCAAACAAAAAAAGGAAGACTTGTTCATTGTAGATTAACGACTGGTTAAGCCCATGATTCTGAGTCTAGTTATAAAAACAAACAAAAAAAAGTGTTTTGACAGCAAAAGATTTATACTTTTCAGCTGAATCAACCCACAGACAGCAAATAGCTTAGTTACTTCTACATCAGATTAAGTCAGCAGTATTTTAACATGAAAAAAAGACACTTTAGCTTTCAGCTTTAAATGTAAGTTGTAAGAATAAACATGAGCTAACCTGGAGAGGTTATTTATCTCCACTTGAAATCGGAACCCACTTTCCTCATGTCAAGCACTGACAGGACGAAGCACTCTGTCATGCACAGTCACACAGTGAAAATAAGAAAAGTTACTCTACAAAACACCTTTAATCGGAGAGAAGAATTGGCTCTGAAATTACGAAACGCTTCATAGTTGCTTGACAGAGACAAACGAGTACTGTGGCCCAGAATGCATTGCTGTGGTGAATGCATTGCTTCAAAAAGAAACTAATGGTGGTGAGAGGAGGTGAACGACACATCGAGGGTTTTATTTTACTGTACGTAGTGCTACAGTGATGCTTCTGTCTGCTGGCATAAACCACAAGAGTGCAAGAACAGTGAAAATACTCCAAAAACTGCACCTTCTTCAGCCACGCATAACTGCTGCAAACTACTTCAGAACACAAATTGCTCCAACAGCAGAATGATTTTGGCTTTACAAATACTCATAGTTAATGTTATAGTTTAATGGCAATTTAATTACCCTCTTGCTGCATAAACAATATACATGCCCCTGAAAATTGTTCTGTGACAGAGATTAACCTCGCTGTCAGAATTCCCTCCAGGAACAAACCCCTATAAATCTCAACAGGAGCTGCTTCAGCATGCCTTCCAGAGCCATGTCAAGTGACGATTAATCACTCGTGTGACAAATAAGAAAAATAAAAGAAGCTCTTGATGGAAACCCGTTGGCAGATGAGCATGTTCAGAAAGTGAATAAGGCTCTCAAACTAGACTATTTGAAGTTACATGTTGACAAGATGAAACACTTCTACATCTTTGCATTTAAATAAGAGTTCCTGTGTTTGTGTGCACGATATTCAGGCATTAGATGTTAACTTGTTGGTGTTACAGGTCATCTGTTTTTTGTATTTGCTTCGGTTGGACTTTGAGTTTTCACTGTTTCAAGGTCAACTTCCTTTGCATTCATTAGTTTCTTTACGCACTGGTTCTGTTAGTGTTTGCACCTGCTGTTTATTTAGTTTATTGGTTTGTTTCAGTTTATGTAAGAGAGGGGTTGACCAATGATCACCGCTGATATTAAAGGGTTAGTTCACCCAAAAATGAAAATTCAGTTATTAATTACTCACCCTCATGTCGTTCCAAACCCATAAGACCTTCATTCATCTTCTGAACACAAATTAAGATATTTTTGATGAGATCAGAGAGCCATCTGATCCTTAATAGACCATTACAACTGAAGTGATCCCAGATCCAGAAACGTAGTAAAAACACCAGTAAAGGTCCATGCAACATCAGTGGCTCAGCTTCAGTTTTGCAAAGATAGAAGAATGCTTTTATTAAATAACATAATTTAATTCTACCTTTCTTCTCACCTGAGTTACATCTCCACCATTTTAGACAATATCACAATGCACCGCATACGCAAGCTTATTTGCGTATTTGACATAATCAGTCTTGTTTACATCCAGGTGAAAGCACGCGCATGAATGTAATCAGTGATTGTTTATGCCTAGAAAAAAAGCATACGCATGCGTTGTGATAGACATAAGTTATAGGAGAGGAATGGTTCAGTAAATTATGTTAGTTTTGTTTTCTTTGCACGAAAAAAAAAAAAAAAGTTTTCTTGTGAAGTTGAGCCACTGATGTCACGTGGACTGTTTAACCAATGTTTTTACTATGTTTCTGGATTTGGGATCGTTTCAGTTGTATTGCTATCTATGGAGGGTCTGATGGCTCTCTGATATCATCAAAAATATCTTAATTTGTGTTCTGAAGATGAACAAAGGTCTTCCAGGTTTGGAACGACATGAGGGTATGTAATGTCAGAATTTTCATTTTCGGGTGAACTAACCCAAAAGCATTTTTATGGTTATAGGTATCGGTCATTTTAAAAACCAATTTGCAGTAAGCATACAAAGAAATTTTTTGTCAGAGCCCTTGCTATTCTTAATTGTCATTCATTTTAATTTTTTACACCAAGCAAGTATTTCGGTTTAAAATATCCCTTAATGTTGTACCTGATCTGTAATAATGCATATTGGCATTTGCTCTGAAAAACACAAGCTCTTATGTTATCTTCTGTTCACGGTCAGTTCTTGTTGTGTGTAGCCTAACTGTTCCATTCTATTCCTGTTTGAGTTTGTGTAAATAAAACTAAACTGCTGCATTAATATTGTGGAGAGGTTGCCATCTATCCCCCTAGTGTCAGCGCCACCAAATACCTTTTCGCTGCCCTTCTCCAGGCTCCCGACTGCAAGTGGGTGTGTGGAGAGGAGGGGCGCAGGACTGGACAGGTCTGGTGGCGTGTGATGAGGTGCACCTGGATCAAATAGTGCCTCATCACCGCCGCCATTAAAAGATCAAGTGCACCTCTCCTCGGGAGACCGGTCTCTTCCCCGGTGCATGCACGCTCGTGACCTGGTGGGTCCTGGAAGGAGGCGTTGGAGGAAGATGGCACTCGTTGAATGGCACCCAGACGCATGCCGGTAACAGCACGGACTGGAGGTCCGCATTTCCACCCAGGCCTGAATCTCCTGTGTTTCCACTGGTTCCAACCAGAACCAAGGCTGTGTCACTGCTGAAGCTCCTCACACCATTGGATTCATTTGACTGGTTTGATTCATTGTATCTAAAAGCCCCATTTATTTTTCTGTTCATGGCCAGTTCTCATTACGTGTAACTTGGTGGTTCTGTTCCTCTTTTCCAATTTTGGAATTTATGTATAAAACTAAATTGGTGCATTTAGATCCTAACCTCAACTTTATCTGCAACCACTGTGTGACACATAATGAATGGATGTTACTTAGTTATGCCAATATTCTACACTTAAGGCAAATTAGCTGGCATGGAGTTTTGAAAATGCCCTACCTTATTCAGAATATCCATTAAAATTGAATAATAAATAACTTATAAATACAAATACAAATAGCGGTTTCGGTCCAAACCAAAATCATCAATTAGAATACAAACTACAAATCAGTTGCTTAAATGGTTAAATAGATTAAATGATTCTCCATTACAAAATAATGATAAAAAGGGTGCAAAAGAATGTAAACTGCACATTTTTGCAATTAAGGCTTAAGCAAAACAGAAAAATTATGTCCAAGTAAATGATGTAAATCTCACTAAGAATGATGCATTTTATATTCATTTTATATTTAGTCAACCACAAAGCATGAAGAAGAACTATTGCTGTAAGCCAGCACTTACTCTACATACACTGAGATTAAAGCATGAAGATTTGGGAACCCCCGGTTTTTCTACAAACCCGATTTCCTGTGTTGTCTCCCCCACAGGCGAGAGCGAGTGTTTGGGCTCTGGGGCAACGCAGTGCACTTCATCATTCTTATGAGCGGCTCTCAGACAGCAGCGCTGCAGCCCAGTGTACTATCAGCCTTTAATCCATCATCTTTTATGGAGAGTAATGGCTGTGCGTTTACACCAGCAGAAGGGAGGATGGGTAGAGAGCCGGGGCAGGCAGGATCTGGGCCTGCAAACATCACCCGAACACAGCGCTCATTTTAACATGACTGGGATTTCAGAGCTATAATAAGATGAGAAATCATGTTATCTTTACATTTCCAATACTTCATCAGTAACTGCACATGCTCAATTCAGTTTGCTTGAGTTGGACATGTACACGAAAAGACCTCATTGTAATTTACAGTTCAAAGAATGAGAAGCTACAATTTGAATAAAAAGACAAGCTGTTATAACAGGTATTGTAGGAATGTGTACTGATTGATGTGTCACACTGTTTAAATTAAATCAATCTCTCATACTGTATTTCTAATAATGTCCTTGCTAACCTCAGCCTCTTTCAAGACAGAGTCCTTCGAAAGGTGAAACAGAACAGAAGTCTCAGACAAAAGCCCATTATGAGACACAATGATACATCGTAGGAAACTTTACAAGAAATACCCCTCCTGAAAACACCATTAGAACATGTTTGAATAATAGATGGAAGGTAATACAAATACCTTCTGTAACCATATCTGGATTTGAGCAAGACTCAGCCAAAACATGAAAATGCATATACAGTATATAAATCACATTTATCAGATGTCCATCTGATTTAATTCATGCACAACTCACTGCCACAGTGCTAGGATGTTGTAGGCTCTGGTTTGCTAAGTTGACTAAAACCTTTGAATACAAATGAATTGGGGTTTCCTCAAATATATGAGTTTTAGCATTGATAATAATAAGTAATCCGCGTATTAGAATGATTTCTGAGGGATCCTGCAACACTGAAGACTGCTTAAAACTACCTGGGGCCAGTTGCATAAAAGGTCTAGTCTTAAAAGTTAGTCAGTTAAATTGGTCTTTAAGACTGGTCACAGTTTTTTTTTAATTCTGTTACCTTAATCTAAGGTAAATACAAAAAATAAAACATTACTCTTGGTAAACTGCTTGGTTCAACTGCTAGTTGATCAGACTAGCTCTTAAGACACTGTCTTAACATGAAGGCTAAGTTTTTCCAACTGGCCCCTGGTCTCATGGCATAAACGTACCTGGGTGCACTTTTTAGTGAGGCATGAAATACGTAATAAAACAAGTATATACTGTATCATGGCAGTTCCTTTTATTCCTTTTCACAGAAATTTTTGAAAATTTAAGCTTTTGAATGTTCACACATATTGAGCTTCACACATATTTAGCTTCATATCTATGGGTTTTCATAGATGGTCTCAAGTTTCATAGATGTACTTGAGAGGAGAAGAGCTCCGGTTCGAATCCTCTGTAAAGTTTAACAAAACAGTTCAAATCTGTGTAAAAGGAAGTTGAAATGGCATGGTTGCATCAACAAATGTATTTTTGCATTGGGTATAGGATACAGGTTAAGGACATATTTCCAACCTGATAGAGCATTAACTTTTATTAACAGTCCATGGACATTTCAATTCTGAACCGCCACAATACATATATATCAATGCAAGAAAAATGTGTCAGGGTTCACATATTGAAGCAGTGTTTTAGCGCCACTCAGTAGACATTTCTCTTTGAAACTGCGGTGTAACGTGCAGTAAAGCACGTAAAAATGGTGTTGCACAAAAAGTGCCCAGGGGTACATATTTTTGAGATCAGGTTGGAAAATTCAGCTTTGCATTACAAAAATAAACATTAAAAAATGCATTAATTACATTAAAATAGTTATGCTCATGCTGAACATAAGAGCCCGTCATAGTTATTTAAACTATATATTACGAACCCCAAACTTATGAAAGGAAGTATATATTTGTTTCTATACTTTAAATGTAAATGATTATACTTATATTCACCCTCAAGAAAGCAAACGTTAACTCCCTACCATGTATTATGCTAGTAAATAAGTCTGAATATCTACTAAGAGAGTCAGAATGCCATCTGTTGACTTCATCCAGTGGATATTCCTCCATAACCCTGTCACTAATCAAAGAAATCTGGTCCCTCCGCCCCCTCCTCCAGCCTCCTTATGGTGCTTTCCGCGTCTTTAAAGTTCTGTGCATCGATTAGTAACTTTGACGCCTCCATGCTGGCGAGAGGCCAGAAATGATAAGCGCTCATGGGGGACGTGAGAGCTAAGTGCTAAATCAATGTTTGTACGTCTCCGATGCGGATAGCGTTACTGAAAGGGCCCAGTGGCCAAAAGTAGTGATGATGTTTCCCCGGGGTCATCTTTAAGAGTCACACTTATCGGCTCATTTTTTGGTGCAATCATCCACATGATCAATCATGCCCTTCTTGGGGAAAAAATGAAGAGTTTTTATTCCCTCTTCGTTCACTTAAGCACTTTCATTCAGCCAAAAATTAAAACTTTCTCAATTTATTCTCCCTGAGGACATTGGGACCCCCTTTTATTTTCTGCCTTTAAGCTAAAAAAAAAGTATCATTAAAGTAGAAAAAGTGCTGATTTCATTAAAGGAATAGTTTAGAGTATAGCTGAACATTTGCTGAAAATGTTCTAACCCTCAGACCATCCAAAATGTAGTTTGTTTTACTTCATCAAAACAGATTTAGGGAAATTTAGAATTACACCACTTGCTCACTTGATCATCTGCAGTGAATGGGTGCCATCAGTATGAGTTTTAGCAGCTGATAAAAACAATCCATTCTAAGCATTATTATGCATTAAGGACTCCAGCATTAGCGGGAAGCAATGGATTGAAATGTAAAATTCCTTGATGAATTTGTTTCTTACAAACATGCATTTTCTTCCACTTCACAAGATGTTAACTGATGGACTGGAATGGTGTGGATGTCTTGTGAATCATTGCGATGTTTCCATCAGCTGTTTGGCTCTCATTCCAACGGCACCCATTCACCGCAGAGGATTCATTGGTGTTGATTTAAAAACCTTAAAAATTTAATGGATCCTTTCTACAGTCCAAAAAGTCCTAAAAATGCTTCTTCCATGGTATCACTTTTGAATCCTTTATTTTAAGAGCGCCTGGGAACTCTAAAGGTTTCTGCAGATATTTCTGCTCACTGGTTTAGAGGTTCACACGGAGATGACTTATTTAATATCGCATGTGTCATGTGTGCTCTAATAGCATGCTTATCTAATTTAACCTGCTAAACCGCATCAAACATCACTTTCCTTTGATTTGAATAAGCCATTAATAACAGGAGACAAGCTACAGATTTACGGTTTCTCAGACAGATGAAATGAAGCGTCCATCTTCAAAGTTGAAAGGCAGATGAACCAGAATGGGCGCACACTGTGATCTGTTTGATCTGATAAGACCTCTTTCTGGTATTCTGAAAGTATGAACCTCCATGTCTAAGCACTAGCTATTATCTCATGTGTCAATGGCTGCTAAAGTACAGGCTGCTGAGAAAGACACTTAAAACTAAACAGAGAGGTCTGTGATGTTTCTGTGTGAGTGTTTCTTTAACTATGGACACGTTTGGACTTGAGGACTGACTATAAAAATAAACTAATTATCTTAAAATACTCTCTCATTTGATTATCACATCAATTAGAGTGAAAATAGAATGGTGTAAACGATAAAAATGTCACTACATCTTATTATCAAGATAATTGATTAATAGCATTCTTTGGTAAAAAAAAAAATACTAAAATGGTAGATTTAGTTGTTTTGATCATTGCAAAGCAGCATTTTATATATCTAAAAAACATTTAGCATAATTTGTCAGAATTACAGATTGCAGCTAAAAAAATTATTCTGTTCACACGTGATATTTACCTTTTTCTTGTTGTCTTTACATCATGTCTCATATTTCATCTCAAGCTCTTTACTGACACTGTTGTCTTCTTGGTAAACACTAACTTTTGATCTAACTTTATTAGTGGCATCATTATTGTGTGCGATGGCAACTGAGAGAGAATAATTTGTGTTGATATAAATCTGTGATATAAAATTGATTTGTGTTGATATAAAACTGATATAAATCATTTTCACACAATACATATTTAAAAGTTTGTTTATTTCACTATTTGTTTTGATTAGTTTAAATACGGAATCATATTTTTTATGATGGATTTTCATATCGATAATTTTAACAACTGGGAGCAAAGTAAAATAAATGTACATAACAACATGAAAGGCATTTTTAAATGAAAATATACTGTAGGCATGGTAGTTTTAAAGACAAAACAAGTAACAGATCTATTACTTTTCAATGCAAAACAAGCCCTTGCCCAAAGTTCAAGAAAAATAATTACGATTTCCTTTGTGACATTTGGTGACAACATTTCCTTCAGGTTCAGGTCCCCCAAACTTCATTAATGAATAAATAAACAAATAAATAAAATGATTACTGCAAGAACATACCACTACTATGCTACTTCAGCTTTTTTCTTTTTTATTAATTGTAAAATATACTAGCAATTTCTGATTGAAAGTTGTCTATATACATTTTTTTTAACTTAAAATATTATATAACAAAAATATATATTTTGTTAATTATTGGAGATTATTTTAAGTTATACAATATATAATTAAAGCATCATGTACTAATTTATATAAAAAATCCTGAAGATCTTAAGATGAAACATGCTGGTACTGTACATTTGTGTGTGTGTGAGAGATGGTGAACTGGGATGCCCTCAGATGTGTGACACCTACTTAATGTCACAGTATTTTACTGTTCACATATTTCCTGTCAGGCTGACATGTTGCTACATGCAGGCTCATTTTTCAAATCCTTCATTTGAAAGCCATTCGAAAACAACAGTTTCAGATTAATCTCCTCCTTTCTCACTCTGTCCATCTCTTTAATCAAAAGCACTTCCTTTTCTCTCTGCATTTTAACTGTTTTGTGTCCCTCTCACTTAAAGGAAAATATTAATCAACCCTGAATGAACTTGATGAGAAATGTTTGTTTTAAGATTTCAGATCATTAAAAAAGTAGTTTGTTTTTCCATTAGAACAGATTTGGAGAAATTTAGCATTACATCACTTCCTCGCCAGTGGATCCTCTGCAGTGAATGGGTACCATCAGAAGGAGTCAAAACAGTCGATAAAAACATCAGAAAAATCCACATGAATCCAGCTCACGAGTAATATTTTGTGAAGTGAAAAGCTGCATGTTTGTAAGAACCATCCATCATTAAGACAATTTAACTTAATAACATTAGCTGCGTTTACATGGACCCTAATGATCCGATTGAAATAGGACTATAAGCACAATCAGATTAAAAAAGTGATATATATGAATTGAATTGGCCGAATCTTTAAAATTTCGTTTGGATTGTAAGGAGTGGTTTAAAACTTTTCTAATTCGATCAAGAGGGCATGTAAACACTTCATCGAAATTAGAAGATTCTGTGCATGTGCAATGACATAAAGCCTGGTGAATACGGCGAAAGTGACGTCATCGTGGAGTAGACTGCAGTCCGAAGATGCACGACTTTGAGGTGACTCGGGCCGAACAGTCACGTCAATTCCGGAATTTATATAAAACGGAAGCAGCTTTATGTAAAGTTACCACTCCATCAGTCCCTGGTTAACAAAATTGTTCAACTAATTCATTCTAATCGAAGCAAAAAGTGTCCATGTAAACATACCTACTGTCGCCTCATCTGAATCAGGTGCAAAATATAAACAGATCAAGCAGTTACAAAGCCAAAACAGTCCAAAAATTATTGAGCGGACATTAGATGATGGACTCTTTCACTAGAGAAAGGGTTATTATTGACCATTTTAAAGAAGAATCAGTGCATAGTAAGCACACTTGAGCCTAATACCACGAGATCTGGGAAATGAGGGCACAAGTCTACAGTGTCTGGTAAATGTTTACAGCATCTTAGGACACATCCATTACTGTGCGAAAAACAGGATCATTTCTCATGCAAGTTACACATTTCTGTGTAAATATGATTAACATGAAATACGTCAGTCAAGTCTTTGGTAAACAAAAGGAAATATTTTCCTCTGAATTCCGTTAGGTTCGGTGAGGTTTCCTTTGAAACATTCAGTAAATAACAGATGGTTTGTTGTGTCTGTATATGAAGTTTGAGCAGATATTTTTGAATATTATTTGCATGAGCAAGTGTTTCATCAAAGCACGTGCATGTTTATTCGCATTTCTGTGTGACAGAAAGATTAGGTGTCACACCCTACACATATGCATATGTTACTACATTGAATACCTTCTTAATGACTTAATTAAAAACTAAAATAACTAATTAACATACAAATGAAACACAAACCAAAAGTGCTGTGGAAAAGGGATTTTCCCTGTATATCACAAAATATATTTTGAGTCTCAGTTGGTTAGTAGTAGCGGTTTTGTCCATAGAATGGAAGTCGCACCGATAGTGATTTCATCTCTAAAAGTCACCGGTCATTGAAAACTCTCACTGAAAATGAATGACTTCTGGTCAGTTTGTCGCTGTCAGTGTGTCCGCTTTAGATATGATTGCTTTAGCCCCGGAGCACAGGACCAATGTAAGAGACAGATACTCTTCAGAAGTTACGGGAGATTGAGAACTCTTCTTTTCCCCCCATGGGACTGTGTGACCTCTCTAATGCCTGAGGTTTCTAAACCGGGGTGCCTGGCAGATTGGCCACAGTTGTCAAAGAAACACGAGCAGGATTCACATGGCAGCTCTCGGACAGATCAATACACTAAAGTGTGGAGCTACTGACACGTTAAACCCAACAGCAGACATGGTCGAAATACACGCTCACACACACACACACACACACACACACTCACACTCACACAAAACACAGCAGGGACTCTATCCTTCTGTTCTTATATTTTAAATCATGCAGCTCAACAATAAAAGGTGTGCAATAATCGGACAATAGCGAACAATAAAGCAAACAAACCTCCAGCAAACATTCAAACACCCTATAGAAACAACCCTTGTAACTACCTCCGAAACACCACTCCAGTGCAGTTAATGGCAACTAAAGCTAATAAGTATTAAAAAACTTTTTTTATACTGAAATAAATTCATGTAAACTATATAGAAATATTAAATTGAAATCAAATATAAAAAAAAAAATTAATTTAGTTATTTAAAATAAATAAATATTAAACCATTATTTTAATATTATTATCTAATCTAAAGATCCTACCGTACTAATCATTCCCATTTTGTTGTTTTGGGAAACAACAAATCTGACATTGATCAGGTCTGTCATGGTGTTCATCAGGGGTCTGTTTTGGGTCCTTTACTTTTCAGCAGTTATATTCTTCCTCTGGGGCAAATCATCATGGATACATGGTCCCAAATTTACTTCACCGTAAGGTCTGATATTACATCCACTTCCACAGTTCTCTCTGCAAGATTTCAGGATTAAAAAACAAATATATTAAAAATGAAAAATAACACCACATTGTAAATGATAAAAATCTATTTTTCTTTTCTTGTAGTTCAAAATACATTCTCTGGCTGGACTCTGGCTAAAAGCGAAAAATAATAACGGCCTGTTCTTAAAAAGAAACAGATGAGTTTTAGCACCACAGGTAACATTTCAGAAATCTTCAGCCATTTCCAACAAATGAATACAATCCACACAGAAGTTCCCATGATGAATGAGTATTCCTTGCGCTACCTTCACCGCTTTATACGGTTATAGCTCCACTTACAGACATTAAACTTTTATAATATCATCAAGTCATTTCAATTGCTTTAACGAGGCCAGTAATTGGAGCAGCCCCTTGTAGCATGTCGCTTAATTTCCCTATTGCGATGTAACAATTACATATGATTTGAATATTTTTTTCCTCTCCCAGTTAAATTATGAAGAATCAACAGCGGAGTCGAATAACAGGGCGTCGATCCACGCGGCGCATGTCATGTGACTCCTGTGAATTGTTAAGATGAAGACAAACCAGCGGGGCTAATAGTGTAAGCGTTTCCCATGATGCACTGCTTCTAGCAGCTCTGATTATTATGGTGGTCTAATTAGTTGGTGCCAGAGCAGACAGACTCCCAGCATGCTTTTCAGCACAGTATTGAGACATGGATCACGCTTGCTGCCACCAGCCAACGGCCCTTCTGGGGCGTCTGAACCACATTTTTATGTCTTTAAGGCTTTATTGCGGCTATTTCAGTGAGATTTGATGCAATTGGACACTGTTTAGACGAAGTATGAAATGCTGGATCGTAATGGTCTCGGATGTGCAGTTTCACAACTCGATATTAAAATGACAAAGGCCAATAACAATGAGATATCCAATGAGGTTTCTCAGCAGACCTCTAAGTAATGCAGCACGTCGTTGAATCATGCGAGGGAAATAACCTCAATAGACTCAAACGGTCTTGTGCATTTCGTTTGGAGAAACTCTGTTATCGATTTACAGACTCACATTTATGAGACAGGATATCTGTATGCCGTAGCGCTCAATCTGCGCTTGAAACACTGTGAGAAAGGATGGGGAAAAAGGCTCCCAAATCCTTCTTTCATATCGTATAAATTTCTCCTGTGGTATTTCCATAACTTATTTTCATTTAAATTAATTTCGTTCAAGTCAGGAGCGCCGAGGGGGGAGAAATGCAAATACCCTTGTAATTTCTCTCCCCTCTGTATATATTTACAAACAGCACAATATCAGGAAAAGACAAAACGGGAGAACAGACTTTCCTTTATAACGCAATTACAACTTTTGATGAAAACGCCTCTCCCTGCTTCTCGGTGTAATTAAATGTCTCTCGGCTGCCCCAGAGCGCCTCGCAAAACAAATCTCAAACAGCAAAATAAAAAAAGAAACAAAAAAAAAACCTGCCCTGAAAACACAATATTTTTTCCACTGCACAGCTGAAATGCCATTTGAAGAGCCTTTCGCTGGATTATTTCTTGCTTTCAGGGTGATAAGTGGAGCAAAAGAAACTTTATTTTGTCTTTATATCTCTTCAGATCTGCTGTTTCTACTGCTACAAATCTGAACATATATAAAGGTCAGATAAACAGTGAATAAAAAAAAAAAAAAAAAAATATATATATATATTGTGACGAGGCAGACGGCCTCGTCGGCGAATCATCGCCTTCCCCGTC
>JAUMHI010000055.1:6263927-6306107 GCA_032359435.1 Enteromius unitaeniatus | reverse complement strand
TAGATATTAGTAGATATGAATACTTTTCCAGAACTGCTCTGAGAGTCATGAGCATTTTATCATTTCTTTGAAGAAAAACTATCGTCATATCATATACAGACAGAATTGTAAAGATCCTAACAAGACCTGTCAAATAGGCTTGGTTTAACTTGAAGAAACTGACAGAAATATATTACTTAATATAATGATACTACTACTAATAAAAATATTATTTTATATTATTATTTTTAAAGAAATGTTTACAGAAAAAAACATTTAATTATTTTTACATAACACAGTATATCTGAAATAAAGATTTATTCTGAAATTATTTCGGAAATAAATCACACATACACACACACATATATATAAATATAATATATAAATGTTAAATTTTTTCTGTAATTGCATCTGGATTTCAATCACTTAGACATGCTTTTTGGTTGATATTTTAATTTAACCATTAAAACAAACAATGAAACAAACAAAAACTTGCCAACCACAAATGCTTGAAATGTAGAGTATATTAAAGTTTTAATATTGTGAAATCTGAGTAGATCTCCTCTAAAACTCTAGTGGAGACATATTTTTCTCAGGAAAAACATCTGAGAAAAAGATTTCATCAACAGTATTAATTTAATCTCATTTCAGTCAGTAAAGAAAACGGAGATATTAAAGAGATTTCATTTGCGAATCATTTGTGTTGTGCAACTTAGCAATCCCAACATTAATAGCTATAGCAATGAGGCCAAGAGGGTTTGGGTAAGTATGGGAGAACCAGAAGATCATGCTGAAACATGTCTTTAATCACACAATGGGATTTATTCACTAACAGCAGCATCTAATGGGTTTTATAAAAATGAGTCCTTATTCTGAAAGAAAACCTGTATATCTTTGAATAGAAATGAGATTAATACGCACATCAACACCACAAATAAGCTCTAAATATTAAACATGGAGTTTGATAACTGACAAGAGCTCTGGGCGATTTCATCTTTACATCATGAGACATTTCATCAGGTAGAGATTAATCTGAACATCAGATGACACACACACGGGCCGCCCACCATCTCTGACAACGTGATGCATCACAGGTCTTACAGAACTAAAGGAGAGCATATCTAACCTGCCTCTAATTTGCCTGAATGTTTTTTCATAATCATGCCGAAATAAATGTTTACAAGACATTAGTTTGATACAGCAGCTTTTGAGGACGAAATGATCATTGAGTTTACAGTTAATAACATTAAATCGCAGTTAAAAGATATTCAGTTGTGTTTGTAATGTGGTCATTTATTTATAGAGCACATTCAAAAATTAACATTTGATAAAGTGTTATACTCATATATATTGTATCTTTTTTTTTAAAATAGATTTATTTAGATTTTATTTCATTTAATCAAAAATAAATGTAAATTGATTTTTACACACACACACACACACACACACACACACATTAGCGCTGTCAAATGATTAATCATGATTAATTGCATTCAAAATAAAAGTTTTTGCTTATATTTTTTATGCTTGTGTACTATGTACTGTGTACTATGTACTATATACACAGACACACACATTATATATTTTAAAAATATTAACATATTACATTTATAGATTTTTTTCTTAGATTTTAGAATATATATATGAATATACTTAATATATAAACAACATGTTTTTCTTAAATATATTAATGCATGTATTTGTATTTATATATACATAATAAAATATACACAGTATACACATATATTATGTAAACAAAAACATATTTTGGATGCGATTAATAATTTGACAGCACTAATACGTGTAAAACAATTTCTACAATTTTCAGCATTTCCACTGTGAGAGACAGAATCTAAAAAGAAAAATCCGGAAATCACATTGTTTGATTTTTTTTTACAACTTATTTGGGAATTACTGTGTCAAATAAGTATTTGATCACTTGAGTCAAAAAATTTTAATATTTGGTACAGAAGCCTTTGTTAACAATTACACAGGTCCAACGATTCCTGTAGTTCTTCACCAGGTTTGCACACACATTTTTTCCAGCGAAAACACACAGACACAATGTATAATGGTCTCTTCCTGTCTGACTTGTCGTATTGGTCATACTAAGCTACAATTTGGATTAAACCATGTGCCACTGATAAGAATAGATCGTCCATAATATAAAGTGTGTGACTGTTTGTGTGCATGATTGTGAGTGTGCTCCACGTTGGTAGATGTGTGGGATGAGGACGGTACAACACAGCTGCAGGAATATCATGTTTCAGACATAATCAGAACAGATTGACTCCTGATTGCCTCAGTTTTGGACCAAACACATCATACACACACACACACACACACACAACCATGTGCACAAACAAAATGTTACAGCAAATAATTTAAACATAAAAAAGCTGTCAGAACAAACACCGAGATTTTAAGTTTTTCTCCACATTCACCATTTAGTTAATTTCCTCACAGGAGTCTCACATCATCAGGACTCTAATGAGTTATAATTATCAGCATATGCATCACTTAGTCCTTTCCTGGCTGGATTCTGTTCTCTCATTTTTTATTTCTTGCTGTTTTATGCTCTTTCAAACCCGTGTGTCAAACCGCATTTTCCATTTCATCCAAGCATTTAGTCAAAACGTTACAGAGGATTAACAAATAGGAGATGGGATTGTAATGGATCATCAGATGAGACACGTTCAGACTCATCTTAAACACATCATCAAAAGCATGCAAAGGCTCTCTTACTCAGTTTTACCAAACTGCAGAAGATTGTTTGTATGATACGCTGACACCAGAGTGGCTAAAGACCAGCCCGGTGAAACAAAACCATGGTGGTGCTGCTTGGATTTCTGCAAACGCCCCCAGCTTGGGCCCTTCTGGGCCAGGCGTGAAGTTAAAAACCCCGGGCCTCATCTATCAACCAAACCATCACAAAACATCGGGGTTCCTCACATCCTGAGCATTCATCTGGAGATCAGAATCTTCCCGTTTCCCAAGTAACAAATGAGGGCGCTACAAAAGCGCTTTTTGACGGATCTGCGCTACACTGATTGTGGCAAAGCCTCCCGGGTGCTGAGATGTCTTTTAATTCATTAGGGCCTAATAGTTTTGAGTGTGCGAAGTCAAACATGTGGAAAAACTGCTTTATGGTTCGGAAGTTAATGGCTGGAGATGATCAAGCCGTTGACGTACTACTTCTCCTTAATTTAGGATAAATGCCACAATCATGCATATACAGACTGCACATGTTTGTGCTACAGACAAACCGTCAACTCAAAAGTTTTTTTTTTTTGCTTTCATTTTACTAAGTGATATTTTTTGTGCAATAAATAAAATACCTCAGACGTGCATTGAAGAAGGGAGACAAGCCAAGAGATCAGTACATTATAGAAACTTAAGGCTCTTTTGACATAAACAAACACCCAAGCAAGTTTTTTGTCTTATTTGAAGTCATCTTGAGGCCCCCTAGTGAGCCCTGGGTTTGAGAACTAATGGTTTAGACAACTTTAAAGATCTGGCATGAAACTCTGCACAGTCTGATGGTCAACATTCAAATACTCAGCAAGTGTTTGCTGTAGCAGTTCGCAGTGTGCTTCAGAAACCCTCCACCTTCCTCAGCTCCACCTGTATAGTTCTGCTACAGTGTGATTCATGAAAGCTATGTGTTAGGGCTGCGATGTTACATCAATGCAGAACCGATTTGTGCATCGATTCAGAGATTTTGACAATACATCACGATTCCTCTGGAATCGATTCTGAGCCTAGTTTTTAACTGGAGATGGTGCTCTAATCTAGTATTTATTTGCACACTTAAATGTTAATGATGAAGAGTGCTGAAGAGCGCTTGCGTGTTCGGCCTAGTTTCATCCTCAGCTCAGAATGCCTTTATAACTCTGCATAAACACTACTTTAACACAAACACTCTTGTAATTGTAAATTTGATGAACTATTATTTTAAGTTTAACTGTGTGTACGAATTTGGAAGCAAGCAGACTCTATCTAAAGCATGGAGTGGTATCTGCTGTTAAAAAATAAGCTTAGAATCGATTCCAGAGAAATTGCGATGTATTCGGAAAATGTTTATGCCCCATTTTTCATGAGCTGAACTCAAAGATCCAAGACTTTTTCTATGTACAGGCCTATTTCTTTTAAATTTAGTTCATAAATCTGTCTAAATATGTGTTAGTGAGCACTTCTCCTATGCTGAGATAATCCATCCACCTCACAGGGGTGGCATATCAAGAAACTGAGTCCATAAGTTGTATCCAAAGGGGTTTCAGAGAATTTGGCAGTACATCCATTTAGCCTAACACCCACAAACCATGTGTAACGACACCAGCCCAGGACCTCCACATCCAGCACCACGATCACCACCAAGATTATCTGAGACCAGCCACCAAGACAATCGGACAATCCATTCAGCATGTTTGGGATGCTCTGGATCGGCATATAGCCTATGACAGCGTGTTCCAGTTCCTGCCAATATCCAGCAGCTTCGCACAGCCATTGAAGAGCAGAAGAGAAAAACATTCCGTAGACTACAATCAACAACCTGAGTGGTCTTTTATCGTGGCCACCTTAAGGCACAGGGATACTAATCAGCTTTTTAATATGCCACACCCTTGAAGTGGATGGATTATCTCGGCAAAAGAGAAGTGCTCACTAACACAGATTTAGACAGATTTGTGAACAATATTTGAGAGCCTTTTGTTTACATAGAAAAAGTCTTAGCTCTTTGAGTTCAGCTCATGAAAAATGGGGGCAAAAACAAAAGTGTTGTTTATAATTTTCTTCAGTGTATGTACTTGTTCTGCCAAAGCAGCAGCAGCATCGTAGCACATCTATTCCACCAAGACCAAACACATTAACATTTTTTATGTAGATTACCATGCCAAACCCTCAAGAGATTTATCATGCTGGAATTATAAATATGCCAATCAATCAAAGACTCTCTTTGCTTTTAAGTCTTGCTTTCATATTATTAATATGATTAAGCATTTCACCAATTCTGCTTCAGAGAAAAGTGTCAGCTTAAATTTCAGAAAATACAAGAGCAGATGATTACAGGAAACCAGCATATGTGGGTGCTGCTTCCAGAAACTGAGGTTCCCATTCTTAAGAAAAAAAAAAAAAAAGACAACCACCCCAACCTTCTCTAATCATCCCTTTATAATGTGAGTGAAAAGAGGAAAGAATGACAAATCCAAAGGCTTTGTGAAAGAAGAGATGTTTACATTCCTACTCTGGCTTTTCTTAAGTGCTTTAATGATTTAAAGGTGTGTGTGCGTGATGAGGGTGCGTTGGTGTTACACTTACTGGAAGCAACTGTATAGAGGTACCATGGTACAGTGATGGTATCAGAAGACAAGTAATATAATGACAGATATACTGAACGGTTACCATGGTACTAATTTAATAATAATTATATAACTAACTAATAATACCATTGTATTTACATACGTACTCCAACTATGTGATCATAAAGATTGTGAACAATTAATATATACATACATAGAAATACAAAAATAAACATTTCATTATTATTTCACCTTTAAGATTTATTTATCTACACTTTTGTGTTTATTTCATACACTGGTAAGTTGCTTTATTTTTTTTCAATTTGTTTCATTAGTCATAATGTATTTTCTTTTTATGTGTACATTATTATTTTCCACTCTCTGATATTTTAACTGGAAAATAAGTCAAAAATGATAATTTATTCATTTACTTTTTTTATAATTCATGCTAGAGGCCTTACTGCTCATAATTCATGTAGAACAAAACATGAAAGTCTATTTAAAGTCTATTGCGAACACACACTATTCTACTTCTAAAAATCTAGGTCATTTTAAGTAAAATGTCAAAGTATCCTTCCAAGCTTCTATCAAACACACTAAAGTCATTTCACTATGACATACTTACGGAGCCACGATGAGGGTGTATGAAACGCATCATGCCTCTATTAGTCATTCATTACTTTCCTCTGATCTCTGACACTACAAAAGACAAGCAGCTTCCTTGAGTTTGACTCGCTTACACACAAGCACACACAAGTACATGCATGCATGCACGCACACACACACACAAACACACACACTGACTGAAGAGCACTCAGCATCCTCAGCTGTCAGCACAGGGTCTGCACGGGTTCGAGGGCTGACGAGTGGAAGAAGATATGGAGAGAGGTGCAGGGGGGTGCTTTGGAATTAAATTGTCAGTAGTGGGACCGACAGGCGACGAAACAACTGGAGAGGTGAGACAGCTGACAGGGTGAGACAGCAGAAGCTCTTACACAAAGTCTCAACAGCCCTGTCAGTGTGACGGAGGATGAAAGAGTAACAGAGAAAGGCTTGCATATAATATCTCTGATTTCTATATTGAATTCACACAGTGTCTTTCATTTTATATGAACCTGAGGATGTGTGAAGTTTAAAAGCACAATAGGTTGATTTACAGACTTTACAGACTATGAGATGACAGGTCATAAACCTGTTTTTATACATTTCATGTTAGTTTATTCCATTGTTATTTTATTATAATATACTGCAGATAAATCCACCTCTGCATGCAAAAAACAGAATCAAAGCAAAGCAAACGGCCACGGCGAAGCAAAGAAAAAGAAGCTGAAAAGTTATATTAAATATATATATTAAACCAAATGTTAATATAATTGATTATACAGTGAGTTTGTTTAAGAAAAAAAAAGGCTTTCAAAAAATAGGGGTTCTGATATCTGATGTCATACAAAAAGTTTTTTGATTCCGAAAATAAATCAGTATTTATTGATGGTTTAGTTTTTATTTTTTTCTTTGGCTACATCTTTTAACTCTGAAGTCATATATAAGCTAGTGCACACCTAAAAGGATACAAACAATTAATATATATATATATATATATATACACACATACCCCAAATGCACAATTTGAAAGGGAGAGAAAGAGAGAGAGAGAGAGAGAGAAAGAGAGAGAGATTTTAAAATGTAATCAACTTCTGTAATGCAAAGCAGAAATTTCAGCATTTTAATACGCTGATTTGCTACTCAAGAAACATTTCTTATTATTATCAACTTTGAAAATGGTTGCATTGCTACATATTTTTGTCAAAGTGTGATTTATATTTAGAAGGTTCGAACAAAAAGCAGGAAGTTCAAAAGAACATCATTAATTTGAAACATAACTCCAATGTAGCGTTCTACATCTTTGTTATCATTTGATTCATTTGCTATCATTGAATTATTTTATTATTTATTTGAAATGCATTTTATTTTCCCCAGAAGGAAATTTGTTTTGTCCTAAACATGCATTCCCATTGACAAATACATTGGATCGTACAAATAGCATGATAGGAATACAAATAACAGATACTATAAGAAAAGATTTTGACATAAAAAAACCCATAAAATTATATGTATATAATCAGGCATGGCCATAAATATTGGCACCCTTGGTAAATTATCAAACACAGCTTTAAAGGAACAATCCACTTTTTTTTTTTAAAAGGCTCATTATCCAGCTACCGTTTTGGTACCTATTCAGCCATTCTCCAGGTCTGATGGCAGCACTTTTAACATAGATCATTAAATCTGATTATACCAGAAGCAAAGGGTTTTTAAATGTTTTTCCTATTTAAAACTTTACTCTTCTATAGTTACATCAAGACCAATAGAAAACGAAAAATGGCGATTTTCTAGGCCGATATGGAACCACTCTCTAATAATCAAGGAACTTTGCTGCCGTAACATAGGCGCAATGATACCACACACACACCTCAGTCTTTAGTAATAATCATCACTAATAAGGCAGCTACTTTCAGGTGCCTTTTCTAAGGAACCTGCACTGTCACATCAAAAATTCTTAAATATGCAACGATCCAACTCGAGAGTACTAAACAGCATGTTTCCTGTGAAAAGAAGGTCATATTCTGCTGGTTTTAAGCAAACCACAGCACATCTCTCTCAATGCGGCGCTCATGCAGCTGTGTGAGAACTGGGCTTAGTTGAAGAATGCTGGTAGTGTCTTGCAACACCTGCACGGATCACTGACCTCTCTTTTAACAACATGAGACAGACGAATCAAGCTAATCAACTTGCCATATTTAAAGCCTCTCATAAATCTGCTGGCTTTATATCGAAGGTACTTCCTTTATTCTGTATCTGGTTACCGAGGCATGTTCTGCTGCTCTCTGCCTTTGCAACTAATGCATTTTCCTCCTGGAGTGAGCGAGGCCTGCACGACTGGACAGCTTCACATCAATGTGTTGAAAATGAACACTACTTCACTTGGGCTTAATCCAGATATTTCTTCCCTGACATTTTTATGGAAGGTCCAAGCAGAAGAGTATTGAAGTTGCATTACACTGGAACAAAACAAGCCTTTAGCTACAGTAGCCAAGAATCTGGGCTAGGAGAGCGAGCGCAGATGTGCGAGATCGGATTTCAGGTGAGTCTGGAAGCGCCTGCGAAGAAACTGCATGTCTCCACAAACACGAGAGGTGAGAAAAGCTTAAAGTTTCCACAAATGGGATCCTTCGGCCTGTAACAGTAGTAGCTGATAGCTAAGCCAGTTGTAGATCAACAATGGATTCAGAGGATTAATCTTCAGACTCTGCGAACACAAACATGGCAGCCAAATGTAAGCCCAGGCACAGATGAAAATGCCCTTCGGCCAGCGTGAGATCATGCCGGCCCGGGCCTCAGTGCTCCAGTGCAGTCGGGACAAGTGGATTGACCTTGTTTCTGTAACATGAGAAAGAGCAGCACTCTGGAATCCACTAACTTTCATCTCGCCAGTCAAAGCCTTTCACCGCGGTCGCCTCAAAGAGTGCGTCAGCCGTCACGTATCTGCTGAGTGGATGAGCAGAGACCTGCGCTCTGACTCACGCTCTCCAACAAATCTCTACACACTCAGGAAAGACAAGATACTTTGGACGTTGAATGTCTTGCTTGAAAATGTAAAACAACGTTTACAGATATGGTTGAAGGATGGCGGACAGAACAATAAACTGAACGATAGAACAATGGGACAATCGATAGGCCTTTTAGATTTATGGCTAAGAATATATATTATAAATAAGTTTATATATATATATATATATATATATATATATATAAATAAACACACATGCATGTATACACTTAAGAAAAATATGTTTGTATTTATACATTTATATATGAAATATATTTATGTAATACAAATATAAATATTGATTATATAACAAATATAATATAAATATACATATTTAAATACATGTAAATATTTAAAAATATATGCTATGTGTGTCTTTATATAATAAATATACAATGTACTTAAATATAATATAATATTAAATATAAATAATATTTAGCAAAACATTTGGCATTCATAAATACACAGGAACATGTTTTACTATAGATATTTGTCAGCAAGGGTGTAACTTTGGTTTGAGAACTGTGTGTGTATGTTTTACAATTATTATAATGTATATTGTATTATATTGTATTATAATGATAAATTCTGCCAAAAAGATTAGTAGCTACTTCAATGATCCCCAAGATTTCAAAAGGTGTGAATAAAATGTAAATAATATGAGAGTTAATTTTCACTGTTAAACATTTTTTTTTTCAAACTAACTACTGTACCTATGAAACTGCATAAACACCCACCATTACTGAATGATGGGCCTACTGCTTGTCCGTCTCTCTCTCTCTGTCCTGAAGCAGCTTCACCTTATCTGTCCTCTAATATGTAGATGACTGTGTTCATATTGAGTCTCAAATTAAACTAGCATCTAGTGACTTTTCTGGATGTATGCTTGTCATACATTGGCGGTGGTTCCTTGCATTACGCAGATCTGATATCAGGTTTCCATCTGACTTTTATGGAAAAATATTTAGCACTTCAAAATTATGGGTTACCTCTCAAACATACATTTTTTTTCTAATTTGATAATAATATGAAGTATTAACTTTGTCCTGTAGATGAATTTTGTTGAGTTAGTAATGCGCCGGCAGGATCACTGGATTGTTTTTCAGCTTACAATACTTGTTCAAGAATAAGACATTGCTCGAAAACTATTCTAAATATTTACAATCACAATAAAAACAGTTGTGCTTTTTTAAATAAAGGAAACAAATTGGATCTTTCAGAGAGCGCATCATAAAAATGAACTGAAATTCTGCACACAGGCTGCTATTTGGTGCAGTTTTTTTTCTTTCGTTTTGTTAATTTATTATTTATTTAGAAATATATATTTTGCATGTGGGTCTATTTATTTCTATTATAGCTTTATTAAGTTTTTCTCTGTTTGCACAAGCTCTGCACGACCTCTGTTGCTGCTTTTTGCTTGTATAAACGTAATCCCTAAAAAAACAAATTTTAATTTTATTTTTAATGGGTCACAGCCACGTATCAATTCAAATTTAGTTGTAATTTAACAATCTTATCGGTTAATAATGACCAACCGTCGGTTGTTGGTTAAGAAAAATAAAACAACCGAAATAAACAATCCTATTTCCAATGCAGTCTAATAAGTTCATCAGGGAAAAATAATAAGAATAATAATATTCTAATACAACTGCACCTGCTATTACACAGGCAGTTACTCCTGTCCTGTGATGACGACTTGAGGTTTAAAAATTATAACTATATATATATAATTATAAAATATATAAGACTTTTAAAGCGCCCCGTATATATATTTGTGTGTGTGTGTGCGTGTGTGTGTATATATATATATACACACATATAAACACACACACTTTCATAATAACCTAAAAGAAATACATGTCAGTGGAATAGTAATTATTAAGCAAACAGCCAAAAAAAGGACTAAAATGAATGCTCAAACACAAGATAATAGCGTCTTCAAGAAGAGAATATGCATAAATACAAACACAAATCTCGCATTATGACTTTCCCGCTTTTTCGTATCTCAAAACTGCAACTATTTCTCACAATGTGATTATTTCTTATTGTACACTTTTACAAATATGTTCACGTTAAAAAAGAAAAAGTGATTACACGTATTTAATAGGTTGTGTGCCTCTATACAAGCAGAATGAACTTTGAGCTCACTACCCCTCATCACTCATAAACGAGGTCATACACAGTCCAAATTGTGCTAGTTCTTTTCATCAACAATATTACTGTGTGGTTTTGCATCAATGAACAACATGTCTTAAAATCGAAAAGAAAAACGGTAATGACAGACATACGGTAAAAGTAAAACGGTTGTGATTCCCCTTTTGAGCATGTTTGGCATTCGTCAGATTCCATCGAATCGGTTCTTTCTGAGGCCGATCAGACCTGTTGATGTGCGGAGATATTCTGGCAGCTACAGATCTGTTTAATGAGTATTTGTGTGGTGAGGTGAAGCGTAGAGAAACAAAGCTCAGACTCACCCTTTAACTGCTGTCAATCCACTGCTGTGTCATCACTCATCAAAGTTTGCAACAGCAGTACAGTTCTACAGGGTTCACCGGCAGTGGGACACTTCTATTGACATAAGTTACCTGTCTGATCGCTCACACGTGTGCAAACACACAGAGGCTTGCACACACATTGACAAACCTGCAAACACAAACATATAACCTCACGCACCTAAAGTACAAACAAAAAAATTCAGTTACAGGCAAACAAGCACATACTCGCACAAGCCAAGAAGAGTTTGATAGCCTGATGCCATTTTTTATGACAGAAAAGACTTAAAGTGCCGGTGCTTTCAACAACCTGGAAATCTCTATGCTATATATCAAGCCTTATCAAGAAATATATATATATATATATATAAAGAAATAAAGAATTTTCTGAAGGCCCACAGGTCACATTTGGTTGGTGAGATGGTGTTTTTTGACTTCTGACATGTAAGGAGTTTCTCTTTAAATCTAGCACACTAATACATTTTCACTTTCTGTACTGTGGTTATTCTGGAATTTACTGATACACTACAGTAAATAAAAATAAATAAGTTAATAAAAAAAATTACAACAATATAAAAAAGTTATATGAATTTAAATATGCATTTATATTATTAACTATCATTGCGATCACATAGAATTGCCCAGCTGGAATCCCTAACTGGATTTTCGCAATTTTACCTGTTATTATTATTAACAGTAGCATAATAAATAAAAAAATAAAAAGCAACATTTATTAATTAACAAAAAAATGTACATATGTTATTATATATACACATGCACAGATGAAAATGCCCTTCGGCATAGAAAGATAGATATGCGTGCATGTATAAATATGCATATATATATACAGACACTTCAAATGTTGACTACTGTGAATATATACACACACACACACACACCTACACACACTCACTCATACATATACATACACATACGTTGGTTTTTGTGATTTATGGGGACTCTCCATAGGCGTAATGGTTTTTATACTGTACAAACTGCATGTGGTATTGCCCTACACTGACCCTACACCTAAACCTACCCCTTACAGGAAACTGTGTGCATTGTTAGATTTTCCAAAAAACACCATTTAGTATGTTTTTTAAGCCTTTTGAATTACGGGGACACTGAAAATGTCCTCATAAAACACCTACATATTGTAATACCTAGTCATACCCATGTCATTATACAAATTTGTGTCCTCAAAAACCACATAAACCCGCACACACACACACACACACACACAGAATAGGCAACGTTTGAGGTGGACCACAAAACTAGTCAACGACTAAACGCTGAATATATAAGCTTTACATTGATGTTTAGTTTGTAAGGATAGCACAATATTTGAGATACAACTATTTGAAAGTCTGAAATCTGAGATAAAAAAAAATCTAAATACTGACAAAATCGCATTTAAAATTTTCCAAATAAAGTTCTTAGAAATGCCTATTACTAATCAAAGATCATTTGATAGTAAACAAAAAAAAATTAAAGAATCTAATCAAAGACGTTCTGATATATTTCCTGCAGGAAATGTACAAAATATCTTCATGGAACACAATCTTTACTTATGCTAATGATTTTTGGCATAAAAGAAAAATGTATAATTTATGTATTGTCGGCTACATTGCTACAAATATACCTGCCCTATTTATGACTGGTTTTGTAGTCCAGGGTCACATAGTATAGTGGCCCCCATAAAAGACCCAAACAACATTAGAAAGTAGAGTATCGTCTTTGACTACACCAGTCTTTTCCGTCTTCTGAGCTGCAATCATTTCCTTGTTAGGCGTTAATGCATTCCTTTCCCCCGTCCCACTGCAGGGCTCAAGCTGAGTTTATTTTAACCCTCTTAATTAGAGAGGGGACAAAAAATTCCATGCCAGACACTCCTACAGGGCAGCAAAGCAAGCCTAAACACAAATACCGCTCATTAGATTTGTCCTTTTGCTTCCACCACGGCTGATTCTGCCACTGAAAGGGTGACCGGATCGATTTGGCGGTGTTTGTGAAGACATAATGAAGTCCTCAGACGGTGTGTTCTTACAGAGTTAAGCAGGGAAGAGGCCACTAGCAGACTAGCTGTTACTCTCAGATTTATTAGACTCAGCCTGGAGGTCCTACCGTGAATCGTAATAAATGACATCAAAGCGTCCGTATTTCTAGATAACTACATAATCAGCTAAATTCTCACCTCGGGATCTCCAGGATAATATATATTATTGATCTGCGCACCTTTTTAATCAAACATACATGATATGGGCTGATCAAGGACTTTAGGCCTGTTCTAAAACGGGTTGCAAATGAACAGGAATGATAGCTTGCACCAAAAAGGTCTCCTCAAATGACCTTGCTTTTATCTAATGAAAAGTTAAGCAGTGTATATATATATTATATACAGTATACATATTATAAGAAATAGATTTCAGAAATAGGGTACAAACGAAGTCACTGGTGCAATAGCTTTTCAAAAGGTACATCTTTTTTAGCATTCAATTGTGCATGTTAGGTTATCAGCTTGAGCTTCATGAAACACCTTTATTTTATTTATACACTGTAAAATTGCCGGAATTCTACCATAAAGAAAACGGTAACTGCGTTTTAGGTTTTACGCTTTTCAGTAAAATTTACAGTTAAATACCGTTATTTCATTAACTGATTTGATCTATCAAATTACTGAAACGTGTATTGTACCTTTGAACAAATTGATAACCACCACATGCATGATGAACCAAAGCTGGTCACAAGCAGCTTTTAAATTTAAACATATATAGAAGGTGCTCAGTATCATTTACACAAACACTTAACAGCATAGAATTACAATAAACCTTATTTTAACAACATTAGATGTAACAAACAGACCTAAAAACATAACTGATAAGAAGAAACCGTTATTTCAAAGAGAAAACATCAAATTCAAATTAAATTTGAAATGCAATGCAGGGAATTCTGGGAACATCAATTTAAGTTTTTACCCTGTAAAGTTTACAAGAACTTACTGTTTACCATTTAACAGATTTTTAATGTAGCATTTTAACAGTTTATTACAGTGTACCTGTACTTTTTCAAAAGGTAATATCTTTTGTACATTTTCTTCTTAGAGTTAAACACAAAAGGATTTAAAAGTCTCTTACATTTAGCTTCTTTTGTGTATAGATCACATCTCTCAACATCATGCAATGCATCCTGCTTTTAAAACTGTTATGAAGTAATGTGATGGACACTTGTTGACACTTTATCTCCTCTATCCATTACAAATTTCAATAAACAATTTTACCTTTGTAAACAAATACTTACTAGCGCAACTTACTAGTTTATCTTTGACTATAGGTTTTTTTTAGACCGCGAGAAACATAAATCCCAAACTAAAATCTTTATATCTGTGTTTATATATGTATCTATACATTTACTTAAATTGCACTTTACCGCATTTAAAACTAAATTTGTATTTTCTAGTGAAAAACACTGTTTACTTACCGTAAAAGTAAAAAAAAACAAAATAATTTTTAACAGTGCAGTTCCTTTTTTGCCAAATAACTATGCTTTATCCCAAACCATTACATCAGAAAAGCTATTTAACTATTTCAGAGCTAACTGAATGATATTTAAAATAAATTTGTTGCATCACTCTCATGCAATAACACTGGAGCACAATACACGCTACATGCTTAAAATGCAGGTAGAACACGTGGATCATTCTTCCACGTGATTGAAAATGAAGTGAACATGAAAGTAAAGCGAATTCATTTACTTTAAATCCATTAAAATTGAGGAAAAATGCTTGTGCTTGCAAGTTGTAAACTCTTCCACTGCCTCTCTCTCTCTAGTGATGCATGAGGGCTTATTTGTGCGAGCTCATTATGATTAATAACACGCATGCTGTGGATGCTCCATTGTCGTGAGAGAAAATGGAAAATGCAATTACTCGTTCGAGATGGCTGGGAAAACAGACCTCGCCAAAGACTGACTGTAGCTATTGGAAACAGCGAGATAAAATGGCACGAAATTAAACAGTGAAGGACCCTCAGACGACACTACCAGAAAATTGAAGTCCAGTCTAGACTTTACAAATAACCATTACAGTGGGAGTCTACAATAATGCTGGATAACACTTTACACGCTGAACACTATGTATTGCATGTTGCATTAATTAATGATTATAGTAATAAAAATAACAATGTGCAATAAAAGCAACCCCACAAAACAACTGCCTATAGTGTGACCTAATTATATTGATACAGGATTCCACTAAAATGTTTCATGAACGCAATTAAAAGGGAAGTTATCAAAGTATGGTCCTGTGAAAATACATATTTCATTTTAGGCCGTTCACGATTTAGAGGAGTTTGTTTCTTCATTGGAAGAGATTTGGAGAAATGTATCGTTACATCACTTGCTCAGCAACTGATCTTCTGCGGTAAATGGGTGCCGTCAGAAGGAGAGTCCAAAAAGCTGATAAAAGCATCACAATAATGTGATGTATCTTCACCTTGATATGGGAAAACACACACACTCACATACATTAACTTCAAAATTCTTATCCTTATTCTGATCAAGACAAAGGGCAAATGTTGATGTATTATTCTTCACCCCTATTTTACCCTGAGATATATGCACTGTCTTTCCAATATTTCATGCAAATGCATTGTAATTAAAGTCATTCAGTGCTGTCATAGGACGGGCTATAAGGCCAGTTTGATAGACACCTTATTGAGTTAATGCAGCTAGGACTCATTCCAAAAACCGTAAATTGCAAGGCCATCAATCTCAGCTAGTGTTTTTCCTCACTCAAAGGGAGTCATCAATTAGGAGGCTGGTGCTCCCTGTGTTTTGGCCCAGACGCTGGGTCCCCCCCCATCTAATACAACAGGCCTGTCTGTGCTGAGACTGTGCAGGGATGGAGAAAGAGAGAGAGAGAGATAGAGAGAGCGAGAGTGAGAGTGCATGAAGAGGGGGGGCTGTATGATAGACAGCAGTAAGCCTGAGGGTACATCATTATTACCAAAACCCCTCTCTCCCAGTCTTTCTCTCTTCACTCCTGCTCCACCATGTATTTATCTGTATTTTATCTCTCTTTCTCTCTTGGAAAAAAATAAAAAATAAAATAATACACACACATAATACATTTATATATATATATATATATATATATATATATATATATACCACCAATCAATAAGACTTATTGAGCAATGAAATCATTCATATTATCAATAACATTATTACTAACGAAAGTATTTAAATCAATAATAATAAACTATTCTATTTTATAATGTTATACTAAGCTTTTTATATTTTAAATGTCTGAAATGTCATTTAAGAGTCAATGAATGCATTTTGTGTGTGTGTGTATACCCCCCCCCCCCAAACATACACTAAAAAGCATTAAATTAACTTTGATTCATTAAGAAAAGAATATAAAAAATTCTGATGATCTAAGTCAACACAATGGCTTAACAATTTTTGTTGTCCAGCTACTGTCTAAATAATTTTTTTGAGATGCTTTGCATTTAATTTGCTCTCATGGTGTTTTAAATTTTAATGATGTGCCATTTGAAAAGTAACAGAGACAGGCCTGCACGAGTCACGGGCAAACGCTTAGGACGCGATTCTTGCAGCAGGAACAAAAGAGAGAGAACAAACTGTTATTGTTACATACATTTAAACACTTCCCGTCTGTTTTGATTAAGCTGGCCCACGGCAGCCCTCCCCCGGGTGACCACCCCCGCAGGTGGCTGGCAGAAGGTCCCTCTCCGCGCGGAGCCCGCGGGCATCAGGGTGGACTGCGTGCCGGTGGCGGCCGGTGGACAAAATTAAATTACTGCTCGAGGTTTGTAAACAACACAAAGCCAATGATACGCTTAATTACGCTTTTGACACTTCAACGAGACGCGTGTAGAAACGCGATCGGAACGAAAGACACAAAAGATGGATTACAAGACACACAATAATGGTTCAAGCAGATGCGTTTAAATTAAACAAGTTTCATTGTTTTCCAACTCTTCAGGAAAAAGAGCGACAAGATCTATCTACGTGGATCAGAGAACTATATCAAAAGATGTTTGACTAATTTCGTTAACTAATTAAAGCCCTTTAAACTTTAATTTCGTGTCCAAAGCATATTTCCACAAAGAAACACTTAACCCAATTAAAATGAAGCAACAATCACTTTTATATGGGAAATTGTGTCCTGTGTTTAATAACATTTTCATACTGAAAACGCTAGTGGGGGTTTATGTGTATTTATTAAATATGCAATCATGACAGCCTATACAACACTTAAACAAAGACTGCATGACACTTTTAAATAGGCTTAAAAAAGAATTCATGTTTGTGCAAACATAAGATAACATTTGACAATTAATTGAATTAATAAACCTTTAAAACAACAACAGCAACAAACACAGTTACACAAATACACACATTTATAGTAAGTCATGGTTTAATTTGTAAAAATACAAGTGTACAAGATTAATAGATATACTTCCACAAATGTCCTGAACTGTTGTAAGGAAATGTAGAATAATTTAAAAATAAATTAAGATTCGTTTTAGGTTTTTTAAATTATTATTATTATTTTTTTTACTTTTTTAAAAACACGTGCAAATATCTCCCCCAAATATATTCATCGAACAAAACGAAAAGTTTGATTTAAATGGATAAAATAGCAAAAGTAAAATTCTGATAATAGGCTATGTAAAGTTAATCAAAATACAATAAATAAAATAATAAAAAAATACAGCACAATTCCGTTTAAATGTCAAATATATTTTCTCCTATTCATTCCATTGGCTATAATAATTATAAAACAGAACGTGAAATACTGCTCGAAAAAACCAGCTACATCCAAAAACGAAACAAAATTATACTTCCTCCTTTACCATGTCTTTTTTTTCCCCAAACGCCCTCAGCGCGCAAAATTCATATCGACAAAGCGAATAAAACAATTCATTATTCCAACACTTTATCTATTTCAGGTCACACAAGACCTTGCGATGTTATCCTGCTCCCCTGCCCTCACACCTCTCATTTAGTCCACATTACCAGATGACGTATCGGAGATCCCGGTGCGCTCCGTGCGCTTTTCCCTTTTGGCGGTCCGTCCAGTTGAAGCCGTCTGATCGGGCAAGGAGGCGCCAGGTTCTCCCGGGGGAGAGAGAAAGTCAAGGACTGCAGCTCGAGATGCAGAATAACGTAATTCAATCTGCTCTGAATTCAACCTAATTACAGCAGAAAGCACAACAGTCATGGGAGGGATGGAGAATGGTGCAATGGATGCGAATCCCCACTTTGACAGGCTCACCGGCGCGCGCATACACATAAGCAAACACACACGCCCTCACACACACACACACACACACACATGCATCTGAGGGGCACAAGGCCAAGATGCACACGAGGAAATGCTGAAGGTAAAAAGGATGTACTGACACTAAGAGGCGCTGGGATCAGCCAGAGCTGTTCCGCCATTTCTCTGTTGAAAGACACCAGCTAATAATTACATTAAGAATAAAGAATAATACTTATAAAGAACACATTTATAGTTTCTAAATAATAATATCAAACAGAATAATAATTCTAAATATAATAATACAACCATATATTAATCGCCAATATATTTATTTATAGATAACAGTAGTAATAATAAAAAAATATATTTTTTACAGTATTATTTTATAATTTATGTTATACATTTTTAATAGATTTACGTTTTCAATACAACTTTTAGAACATAAATTACATTATTTAATAGGTTCATAAAAAGTTCTCCTTTATTAACAGTAGTAATAATAAAAAAATATTATTTTTACAGTATTATTTTAAACTTTATGTTATACATTTTTAATAGATTTACGTTTTCAATACAAATTTTAGAACATAAATTACATTAATAGGTTCATTAAAAGTTGTCCTTTATTAACAGTAGTGATAATAGCAAAATTATGTATTTTATATATATATATATATAAAATGTATTTACAAATACAAAATATTAATAATAACCAATACGACTATTTGTAACACTTTATTATAAATTATATTCATAATAAAGTATAAATGCACGATTCAATTATGTTATTAAAAAATGTGGTTTGAGTAAACTAACAGTAGCAGTAAAATGTAAAAGATCGTCTTGCTTTTAAAGTGAAAAACAGATGCATCACACAGTCAATCCTCATAATCTATAGATGGATGCAGCTGTGATGGGTGGGATTTTCCTTTCAAACCCACGTGCCGGGTTCATATTGAACACGACCGGCAGGTGTTCAGGCAAAACATTTAAGTGGCTGTTTGTCACGTCGTTTTTCTTTGATTGTTTCTCTTTTAAATTCTAAAAAAAAATATGCAGACCTCAATTTGCAAAGATTGACAGCCGGAGTAAATAACCGGCAAAAAAAAAAAAGAGGCTGCGAGTAGCAACTCTGCTACTGACTCATCTCATTCTTTATGTAGCGTTGTAATCGCCATTTGTCATGAGCTGTGCTGCTTGGTATCGCCTTCCAATCCCTGTGGCACCATATTGAGCAAACACTATCGCAGTTGTTTGCAAATCTCCAAAAGCGCACTGAAACAGGTTACACCCGGGAGGGCGGCGGGTCACCCAATCTGTTCAAAGTCGAACTGTGACAAATTCTTTTTGTCTTCGCTTTGTCTTTATACTTTATTATCAGAACCGCCTGGAGATTCCGATTTATCAATGACCCTATACACACTCAACAGCCTTGCCAACACATCGCCCGCGGGCAACCAGCTAGAAGGCCATTCATATCAGGCTTTCAACCCGGAGACCGTTTACAAAGATTTAGGCGCTAACTAAATTAGGTTTAAAAAATAAATATACAGACGCATAATTTTAATAGGCCTATCTAATAAGATGACGAGTTAGTCTGAGTGTGCTAACTAGTCCACCTAACCTTGCGGGGTAACCATGGCGACCGCAGCTCGTTTCAAAATCACGATAAAAAGAAAATAGGTTATCAAAAGACCTCCTAGAAGTTTGTTTTATCGGCTTTCACAATACTCCGGCATGCATTTCACATCTGAAAATATCGATTTGAGTCTCGATTCTGCATTGCAAAGTTTTAATTGGATGCATTTTAGAATAAACACTCTATTGCGCCTAATGAAATGAAACGAGTTTGGGTAGGCGCGGTTTGTCAGCTTCAATCATTTGAGCGCTTCTTAGTGTTAAAAATAATTACAACTTAAACCAATTAGTAACCATTAGATAATATTTTGCCTCCGTGCGAAAATGTAATTGTATTTAACATTCAGTGCAGACGAAAACAACTGGAGAGCGCGGGGTAGCGTTTGCTTCTGGAATTTAATTCAACTCAATAACAGCACGAGAGAAACGCAATTAAAATATTTTCAGCGCAGTTCATTTAGTCCGATAATAACTGTGGCTAAAACAAAGCAATCTTCGGGAAAAAAATAACTGCTGGAGGAATATGAATGTGCAAGAAATTAGATCTACAATTGCATATGTGCGTATAGAACACAAAATGGCATTAGGGCGAACTCGTGGAAATGAAAACCAGGGAGTAATAGTTAATCCTGACTGTTAATTATGATTGAGGTCGTTCTTAATTTCTAAACTGCCTCGTGATGAAGACAGACTGGGTCGTGTCTGATCATTATGACCTCAGATGGGCCTTTAGGACCGTGATGCTCTATAGCTGAGCGCCAGCATCATGCAAGCGACGAAACCTAATCATCATTTCTGGAAAAAAATACAATGCAAGCCTCGGCCCCCCCCCCCCCCCACACACGTTTTGATAACGATGAGATGCGACCTGCTGTTAAAAAGCCACGACTCCGGGTTGCTTTATTCGACATCACCGAGAACCAACAACATGTTTTCCTGCTATTGAGACACACACAAGAGCGCTTATTATTGATACAGCTTTGTATTCAGAAAATTGATTTTTATGCTTCCCTCTAGCCACTTTGTGCTGCGGAGAAATATTTTTATTCGTGCGAAAGCTGAAATAAGTAGGTAATAAAACGATGATATATTAAATTCGTTTTCCTTGCTTTCAGGTTTTATTATGCGCCATTTTTCATTTTTATTGAATTGAAAGCGGAGAATCTTCCACTGTAGCTTCGGGCGGAAAAAGGTTAAATTATTTGCGCCGATCACGCTGGCTTCTGCATCACTAAAGGCAACTGATGCTTCTCTGGCTTCACCCTTCATTTTACGCAGCCAAAGGCTAGTGCACTTCAATGAAATTCAGTTTCATTTGATTAAGCAAACGCATCGCCATGTGTAAAGCAGCATGTTTCTGTACCCTTGATAAAACCTGAAGAGATTTGTTCTCAATTGATCTAAACATTTTGGCCTTTATTCCTTGGGATAATTAACTGCATCAACCTTGTGGTTTACAAGCTATTTTGATGCGTTATCTTTCACAGCATTAAAGAAATGAAGCCCGTTTTAATTATTATTATAACCCAATGACTTAACTTGACAATTCAGTTTCTGACATGAGTCAGTGTAAAGTGAATTAGTAGCTGAAATGTGTTTTATAAAAGTTTGGGTGTAAAAAAGAAAATATTATTATTACTACAACTGAGTACAAACAGTAAAACAAGAAAATAACGTGCACCTTTAAAACCTAAACTGTATGATACGAAAATGATTTAGAAAATAATAGAAAAACACTAAATAGATATCGTGATTATCAATACGTTTTCTTAGTCGAAATGAGTTTTCATAAAAAGGTCAAAACGTGATATGTGATAAAACTGACCTTGGCTCACAGTTGTTTTTCCTGTCACATGACAACAAATTGCTTCCTGAAAGCTGGTAACAACACATCGCTGATTTAAATCTGGTATACAAATCTTTTTCTCCAAATATTCATGTTTTTAATAAAAAAAAATAAAATAAAATACACGAAAACACTTTTAATAACCGATAATAAAATGCTATTTTATTTCAGACTACTTTTGTAACATGTACATATTTTTTTTTTTTTACAATTCCACTACACTGCCATGTGCATTAAACATTTTATTATTCAACTAGAACGACAACACAACAGCCTTGGTGAAAAACAGAAGCGGCTTCTTTAAGAGAGGGGTGCGGGCGTGAGGCATTGTCTCTACAGAAGTGCGCAAGAGCCAATGGAGAGGCGCGTGACAGAGTTTGGGCAGAAGGGGTTTGTCTCACCTGCTCGAAATCACTTCAAGAGGAGCGTGAACAGGACATTTTCAGCTCACGACAATTAATATGCACGCATCGGACAGTTAACACTTCACTTTAGATAACAGTGATGAGCTCAAGTCTGGGCCGTGCGCCTTTCTGAGGTACAGCACCACTCCAGAAACGGCTCCGGTTTGTTTGCTACAACTTGGCAACTTATCACTTCGGGATTTAACAGTGAGCGCGGAGCCCTTTCTACTGTCCAGTTGCTTTTTTATAGGCATCATCATGGAACTGAAAAAGAGCCAGACGCAATGCAAGAAAGCGTTGGATAATGCTCAATTAATCGTCGATGTGATTTCCGTTCTTCACTGTTTTTGATGGCAGCGATATAAAATTGCATGGGCTCTGAGCACTTCGAGGAAGAATATTGGTTTGCCAAAATAAATTCTGTACC
The DNA here is from genome assembly GCA_032359435.1 of Enteromius unitaeniatus. Classification (NCBI taxonomy): domain Eukaryota; kingdom Metazoa; phylum Chordata; class Actinopteri; order Cypriniformes; family Cyprinidae; genus Enteromius; species Enteromius unitaeniatus. The sequence continues at coordinate 6,283,126 of JAUMHI010000055.1, read as the reverse complement.
TTTGGGAATAAATCGTGCTGCGTTGAAGTTTTAGGAATTAAACATCGCAACCTTCCAAGCTGTGCGTAACCGAAAGAACCGCGACGATGGAGCACACGGGGATCGAAGAGGTGAACCAGACGCACCAGCAGCACGAACCTATCAGCTTTGGAATAGATCAGATTCTCAATGGCTCGGACCAGCCGAGTAGTTGCATGCTGCCGAGCAGGACCGGAGAGCCGGACTACGCGCTCGCCCCGAACGTCTACGCCAACGGCTACAACAGCGTGTACAACCCGGCCTGCTCGATGGCGGCGGGACTGGCAGGTTCCTACAACGTAAACATGAACATGAATGTGAGCATGAATATGAACGTTAACGTGAACTCAGGGAACGCAGGTGGTGTCATCCGCGTCCCGGCCCACAGACCCATGCCACCCGCGCCTCACCCGCCGACTTCTGCCCATCCACCGGGCATCGCGGCGGGGATACCCACGGTGCACAGCATGGGCAGCCCCTCCAGTTTCACGTTCCCCTGGATGGAGAGCAGCAGAAGATTTGCCAAAGATCGGCTGACCGGTAAGACTAGAGCATATTTACAGCATTGCCAAAAAAAAAAAAAAGTCTTGCTTTTGTTTGACAAAAAGAAGAAGGTATAATTATGTCCAGCATCAACAAAGACGGACGATTCATTTGTTGCTGACTTTTAAGGTCAATGTTTTCTGCAAACAGAAAAGATCGAAACGATTTTTTGCGTAAAGGTCTTGTTAAATTGCAGATTAAAGGTAAATTGCAGATTTCGCTGTTCTTATAGGCTAGATTAAGAAAATAAAATTAAAGAAAAATTGCAGACGTAGTAAAAGCAGCAGCAGCAGTCCAATTAATAAAAAACAATGAGGCCTATAAATACAGAAAATTAGTGCTACGGTATGTTTTGTACTGAAATTACTTTTAAAATAGAAAACATCTCAAGATTATAAGAATAAACGATAACCTATTTTATTATTGTAAGATACAAAGAATTTGTAAATGACTAAAATAGTGCGGTGTTTATTTACAACGGTCTCATACATTTACATTTATTTATTTAGTAGAAGCTTTTATTCAAAGCAACTTAAAAATAAGGAATACAACAAGCGACTAATTTTGCTACAGAAAAGTAACATCCACATTTAAATACAGTAATACATAATGGCATACATAGACTAATACTTTTCTAAACGTAGAAATATATTTTATAGGCCCATATAATTTAAGATAGCCTACTTTTTTGACACTAAACTTAATGTTTTTGTGTTTTTTTATTATTTAAAATTGTAAAATTATTTATTATTATTGTTTATATTTATTTAAGTTGCATTTATTCTCTGCTAAAACACATCTGATGTCTAACAGCTCTGCATTGTGCTTGAATTAATATCGGAAATCCTTTAAACACCCCACTTTACCCCTCGACACATCTGAAAATAGAGGAGTAACACTAGACAATCTTTTAAACCAGAACAGTAATTCATTTTATTGAGAGAGGCCAGGATGTTGGATTGAACTCAGAACCAACATCATCTCGGCATGTGGATATTATACGCGTGTATTGCTCATAAAAAACAGAGTGGCTTTCAAAATCACAGTTTCTTGTGAAATGGTTTTATGACACCAGTCACGTCTATATTCTTGAGCTACTGTCTCTCTGGGCCTTTAGGACAAATGAATCATGATACAGTGGTTGCAGGGAGCTAAATGTTGCCACAGCCAGTAGTAATGCGTAATGGCATGTTGACAAATCGTTTTAATCTACGCAAACGTAATACCAATAGAGATCCAACAGAGGACGATTTTGGATAACATTTCCAAGTGGGACCAAAAAAAAAAAAAGTGTTTCTGAAAAATAGCCTCGCCTGTGCTTGATTACAGAAACTCTTATTACATTATTGCTCTTTTAATACATACGCTTTGATATACATAATTTAATATACAATTTAAGGCATATTTTAGTAAATAAATTGCAAATTACGAATAAGAAAATATATGCATCACGTTATTTGTGTCTCGTCTGTAGTCGTAACATCCTCCTCCGTTTCCCATTCGGTCAGTTCGCGTCTTCAAATGACGTCACTCATAGTGAGACGAAAACGAAGAAGAATATGGATTTCTGCGCATTAAATATTCAGAATTCCGCTCTATTCTCATTAATTATTAAAAACGAGAGAATGATATGTCAACTGCAAAAGCTCTTTTGTAAATATGCTTATCAATTTTACTCATAGTCACTTTGGGCCACTCGTTTATTATATTTTATCTCTTCCGCGCCTTTGAATTGCGCTGAATACAAGGTAACGCAGGGCATATTTCAGATCGTTAAGTACTTAAGCATATAGCCTATAAACATCACAAAATATTAAAAATAAACAAATGTATCTATAAAGAAAAAAATGAAAAAATATCTGCATTTGAACCAAACATCTCTCTTTTTCGTTTTCAAGACATTTGCATTAAATTATCCTAAATTTATAAGTCACAATAGTATAAAAATGGCTAACATTTTGGTGCCTTTCTATCAGCCTCACCCAAATAAGGAACCACAGACACTTATTCATCAGAAAGTACAAGTCACAATGCCTGTCTGAAATAGGTTTCTCTTTTTCCAACTATTTTCTCCGTCAGCTTGAATTGCATTTCTGCATTACACCACAAGTGTCGAGGCGCGTAAAGGTGCACGGACAGGCATGAGACTCGATATGCACTGCAGGCCGGACATATCATGCCGGATTGGGAGGCGATGAAAGGCTACACCACATGTTTTTTTGTTAATTGACTCCTTGGCAGTTTACAAGTTTATAAAAATCCAGAAATGCACAAACAGATCAGTCGTTCTCCGGTCAATAAACACAGGTGCTTTGCTCTGATGGTGACGGCCTTTACGCACGGCTTTTCTGTTCTTGTTAACACCACTGGTGACAACTGCGCCGTGCAAGGAGGAAACCTTTAAATATAACTCCGGGAATACAATAAATGCTATAATCGACCATTTTTAAATAGGCTAGACACACACACACACACACACACAGCTATGTTGGTTTTTGTGATTTATGGGGACTCTCCATAGGCGTAATGGTGTTATACTGTACAAACTGTATGTGCTCTTGACCTACACTGACCCTACACCTAAAAAAAAGCCTTTTTTAAGCCTTTTGAATTACGGGGACTCTGAAAATGTCCTCATAAAACACCTTACATATTGTAATACCCATGTCATTATACAAATTTGTGTCCTCATAAACCCGCGCGTCTCGGTGTCTGCATTTGTTTCCGCGCTTCTCTGAAAAGGCTCGGTGGCTTGAACTGATTCACATAACAGTATATTCATCAGCAGGTAAATTTATTTGTATTACCGCTGGTGGTGGGGGCTGCTGGGTCCAGCTGCATCACAACAAGGGGCAGGTGATGGTCGTAATCTGATATCACTGGCCTTGGAGAAATTGGAAAATTAAATTGCATGTGGATGCCCCTCTATCTAAAATGACAATAATGATCTTTCCCACCCATAAATACAAATGATTATGAAACTGAGACGAGGCCGTGTAGCCATGGTGACAGTGTCTGAAGGGACTACGAGGCTCACGAGCGGACGGTTTATGGCTTTTCCTGACAATTATTTTATTTTATTCGATATTTCAATTCCCAGCATGAGAGAAAATTTAAAGGCACATTCTGTTTTGCCTCACTGCGCGTAAATAGCGACAAATGCCCATGTTATATTTCAATATCGCGCTTTGAATCCATTACATGTATATTTATTAGATTTCTACAAAGGTAATATGCGCAATGGGAAAGGCAGGCGCTGTCGCATGAAGGTGATATCACGTATAACTGATTTTATTACTGGCCGCATATTCTCTAAGGCAAGCTTTGATTTTTTGATGCGCTCACCATAAATTTTATTACACAGACTTATCATTTAGAATTCCCTCTGCTGTCGAGACTGAATACGGGGATTGTTTTTGTTTCTATTTGACCCACATATGTATCTGCGAAGTGTGTTTCTGGGAAATGTGTTATTAGTCCGTTCTGCAATCTGCACACCTGACATATAGCAGAAAAGATAATAATAATAATAATAATAACACTGCTAACTAACCACGTCGGGAAAAAAGAAAATCCACAGTAGAGAAATAAACTAAGGGCGTCCTCTAAAATGCATTTTAAAAACATCAATTATTTTTTCTTGATCATTTTGATCTCAGACGTTCTAGAATCATTACCCTTGTGCTTAAGTGATGGTGACGCGTGCCGCCTGTCACTCAAGTTCAGCGCTTTAATTAAAAGCAATCAAATCTAATTACGCAAAGGAATGAAGAGTCTATGCGCTAAATCCAATCAGAAGCCTTTTTTTCTTGCTCGTCTAATAAAATATGACAAATAAACTAATGATCTCACAGCATTAGGAACGTTGTGATCAAATTAAAGTATCTAGCCTATATATAAAAAACGTCAACTTGTTTTTTTATTATCAGGTATAAGAGTAAATTAAGTTGCATCTCTGTGGTTGCCCAAAACAGATTCAATGTCAGACTGACCTCATGACAGACCTTGAGGAATCCCAGCCTGACTAGTGTGAACTGTTGAGAAGTTCTTCTGAGAGCCACGGACGAATCTTGAATTACACAAGAACGTGAATGAATGTAGTTGAGGGGCCAAGAACAGACATTTACAGATCTCCAACCTGCCAAAAAAATGGCTCTCTGTCTTCACACATGACCAGCCAACCGCTGCAAGACCCAACTTCAGCCACAAGAATAACAAAACACATTGAGCAAAGGTCACTCTCTTGTTTTACTCAGTTAAAAAACAGGTTTCAAAGTGAAGTGTTGAGTGTTCACCAGTTATTATTTTGTCATTCTGGTCTAATTCCTTAATTCCATTTTCACAAATATAAATGATGCAATATAATATTTTTCTCAATCTCCCTCATTTTTTATTTTTTTTAACAGAATTGCATCTACAGTCCTTGTAAAAATGTTCTTTGGCTGTTCAATTTTAATTTTGGCTTCTGCTGAATTTTTACATACATTAGGCTATATATATATATATATATATATATATATACACACACACACACTGCAATGAAAGCTATACAAATTTTAATGTATTTTTTAATGTAAATTTTCCCCCAGATTTTCAGAACATATCACACACAAATCATAAATATATATATATATATATATATATTAGGATGTAACAGGCATAGGGCAAAATCAATTAGTAGCTGAGTTTTTCCAGTGGTTGATTCTTATATTCAGTCCCTTTAATCTTGAATGTGTAAATTCTTATTTGTATTTACCTAACGGTGAGAATAGTTTGCCACAAGCTGCTCATTATTCAGGTGCTGTTTGAAATTTTCTAATAAACATCAATGTGCGACCTGTTATGTATTTATGTTCTTGTTTCATTCAGGTGCACAACACTGCTAAAATATCAGAATATTTCCAAACACAATGTTGCTTAAACGCCATTTACAGATTTTGTCCGGGTTCCCCCATGTCTAGGGTTCATTTGTGGTCCCTGTATATACTTCAAAACCCCAATTTCTGATACACATACAGTAAATAGTATTTGCTTTAATGCTTTCACACTTCTATAAAGTGACATACACGCCTATAGTGTTAAATTGGGCTCACATGCATCTCGGAAAGGTGCCAAACTGTTCACATCAGTTATTCACAGCTGCTTCTTCTGTGGTGGGATGAAAAAAACAGGAAGGAGGGGAAAGGTGAAAGAAATTCAAATAAATAGGCCTACATACAAAGAATTCTGAATGCAACAATCAAGACCTCTGTTGTAAAACTATGAATAATGGATAAACAATACATAGGACTGAATGAGAAATGAGCCTGAGTTCACTGCTGCCAGCGCTTTTTGTGATATCAACCTGAAATACAATTTGTCCACGGACAGTATGTGCTGAAGCTAAAGCTGATGGACTTTAAAAACAGACGCTCAGAATTAACTGCAGGAACCTAAGCTAAGCAAACCCTACATTGAGTTCAAGAAAAAGAATCACAAATTCACTATTGCTTAAAACGTATTTAAGGTTCTAAAATATAATAAAATAAAATCAAATTGTATCAGATTAAATACATATTCCAGAACATACACGTTGTTATAATATCCACGAATTTAGGCTACTTCCAAGTTTAAGGTTTCCCTATATTAGGGATAAAAAAAAAAAAACATTGCAAAAAACAAAACAAAACAGTTTTAACCCAGAGGCCCATTTGCACTTAATGTACACTTATTAGGCTACTATATTAATAAAACATCATTTTAAGCAAGAATTAAAGACATTACTAATTGGCCTCACTCTACATAGATGTTATTCATTTCAGTGTTATTGAATGCAAATATTTTTGATCTATACGCACGCCTAAATCCTCTTTTGGTTTGTTTTTCCAGCTGCTCTCTCGCCGTTCTCCGTGACGCGACGGATCGGTCATCCGTACCAGAACCGAACTCCACCAAAACGGAAAAAGCCCCGCACGTCGTTCAGCCGCGTGCAGATCTGCGAGCTGGAGAAACGCTTCCACCGGCAGAAGTACCTGGCGTCCGCGGAGCGAGCCACGCTCGCCAAGGCCTTGAAGATGACAGACGCTCAGGTCAAAACCTGGTTTCAAAACAGAAGAACAAAATGGAGGTGATTGAAAACATGATTATTTTTAAACACGAGCTCACGTCTGAGAATAGCAAATAATAGCTATATAGGAGTAGTTACATTGTGTTCACGATACAGCTTTAAATCCTGCTGCAGGCTAACCTATATTTCTTTTTTTCGATTGCATCTGAATCCAAGGCTTTTTTGATGGCAATATCTGATTATAGCCTTTATAATTCCCTAAAGCAGCTCATACTCAGAACTGAGCTTAAGTGAAAAGGGCATTTAAGGCCTAGTGGAAACACACTATACTGGAAATTTGCAGAGGTTTGCGCTTTATTTGTTTATTTATTTTACATTGGACACCGATTGCCTTGACCAAGCAGAAACCTTCAAGCTCTTAAAAGGCTGTGTGGAAACTTGCTGTCCATGCAGTACTGAACCTATACTTCTGAATAATTGAGAGCATGTCCATCCTTTCCCCATAATCTACTCAACCTTTTGCTGTTGGCTCTTTTGGAGCAAATAAGTGCCCAATCTAATTAAGAGCAGGCTTACTTACCTTTGGTTTTACCAACAGGCTGCAATAGGCAGATGAGAGCTGGCTGAACTGATTTATTTATAATGAAGCTGAGTCATGGCCTTTAACAAATGAAAATTTATTATGGTCTTTTTAGTATGCCTACTCATCAATATTTATGGGGCTCAACTTAATTCAGCAATTATACTTATCTGCCGAAAGCTGCTGGGAAACATTCATTAGCATGGTCACTTTCCTTTTAGATTGCCTATTAAAAATGAAATTCTGGTAACTCTTACCTCACGACTGGATACCAACCAAACCTGATTATCAATAGCAACAATGAAAACAGAATGAATTCAGTTGTCATGAATGCATAAAAATCATACATCCTAATGACTTCATCCTCCATGACAAAATCTGTCCGGCATGAGGGTCTCCATACCTGCCGCCCGGCGTCCATTAGCCACACATCACAGCTAAATGCATCACTGTAATGTGATTGCACTTGGCTCATTTGATCACAGGCTTGTTACCCGTACGATCGACACGCAAATACATCCTTCATTCTCAAAGTGTCTCTAGACTACAGTTGAATATTCCTCATCACAACAAACCTGGAGTAAAAGAGTTTCTGTTAGCATTTTCCATGCTGATCGGTGAATCATTTTAAATGTGTTAAAATACTAAAATAGAGCATTAAAAGTAAATGGTAATTCTTGAATTTATTTAAAACTTAAGTGAACAAAGCTCTTTTTTAAAACAAATGTGTGAGAAAATATAATAAAAAAAAATAATTTTGCAAAAAATATAAGGAAAAAAATTTAAATAAATTAATCGAGATTACCTGACATCATTTTTATTATAATTTTTAATTTGCCTGTTTGTCGAAATTCTGCCTAGTTGTTCAATCTAACCTTAAAAAGAAAAAAAAACATATTAAATTTGATTAAAATGGAATAAACTTGATAAATTTGATGTAAAAGGTCCAGTTCACTCCAAAATGTTAATTTTGTCTTTGCTTTGTCTTCATATAATTTTACAATGAAATCACTGACACAAGGTTGAGTAAATGATGATAAAGATAGTTAATTTTTAAGCAAACTATCCCTTTAAGTTAGCTCAGCTGGTAGGATTAATCATATTTGATCCATCAAAGTACATATCACCAATAAAATAGCATGTGCTCATTGTTTTGTCATTGTACCGTTATATAATAATACTCACATCTTTACGCTGACAGCTCCAATAGGCTCCTCGTGTGTACATTCAAAGCGTTATTAAATGTACAGAACCATTAACATTCATGCGTTTCATTCAAAATGACTTTAGTCATAGTGCACACATTGTTATTTTTCACAAAGCCACGACATGTCTTTTGTGCATGCGGAGAGCTCAGATCTCTGAAGGTAATTAAAACCAGCCTAAGACCTGCACCAGATAAACATGTTAGTTGACATAATCTGCTTTTGTATTTGAAAACTTCAATCATGCGTCTCTGATGACAGGAGGCAGACCGCTGAGGAGAGAGAGGCCGAGCGACAGCAAGCCAACCGTCTGATGCTGCAGCTACAACAGGAGGCCTTTCAGAAGACCCTGAGTCAGCCGCTCCAACAAGACCCTCTCTGCCTACACAACTCCTCGCTTTACGCCCTGCAGAACTTACAGCCTTGGGCAGAAGACAACAAGGTGACGTCCGTCACCTCAGTCGCATCTGTGGTCTGACCCACAACTCTCATGTGTGCTAGTTAATTGAGAAAGGATGCTAATTAGAACTTAATTTAGGCGGGTCTCTGACATTCTCACTTGGACTCACTTCATGAGCATCTGTACCAAGCCTTACGGGTTTTTTTTGAGTGAGATGGTAGAAGAGATCTAGCTGTGCAAAAACACATATGGAAAGATTCTATTCAGTTTCCATGATTTTTGACAAGATCAGCTTTGAACCTGTGATAAAAAATAAAAATGGATAGAGAAACCCAATAACCAAAGTAATTTTACAGAAAAATGCATATTTAAGTCTTGGCATGGAACTAAAACATCCTAATTAAAGTGGAAACAAAACAAACACAAGCACACCAAGTTGAATCTGACTGGTCATTTGCTCGTCCCTTACGCTACATTCTCGTTCCTCTTTCTTCAGCTACCCATCTAAGAGAGGGAGGGGCTTTGTCCTTTCCAACCCAAAACCGCAAAGCTGTCTGATGAATTTCACCCATCAAGACGGCTGTTTGTCTACGTGCCATTTGGCATCAAGGAGACTGACTCAACCCCAGACTCGTTCATTCTTGTTCTTTTTATTTGTGTTTTTTTTTTTCCCTTTGGACTTTGTAAGATGTGTTTGTGATGCATGTTCTCTACATTTCCTGTATGAAGAGATGGACTAAAAACAGTTAGTTCTGTCAAGCTGGAGTCCTTCCTAAAACGCACTTTGGAAGCAATTATGGAGGCGCTCTCTAGGGATTCTTCATGACGTGACGTTTAAAGGTGTTTTATATTAAAAAGAATTGTGACTTCTAAGACTTCCGGTTCATCCTGTGGAACATTAATTTAAAATACTATAAATGTGACCCTGGACCACAAAACCAGTCATAAGCAGCACAGGTATATTTGCAGCAATAGCCACATTGTATAAGTCACATTACAGATGCCGAAAGCATTAGGATAATATCCTTTATTTAAAAGTAAAGATCATGTTCCATGAAGGTATTTTGAACATTTCGTATTGTAAATATAAAAAAAATATTTTTTTAAATTAGTAATATACATTGCTAAAAACGTCAACTTTTAAGGTAATTTTTTTAGACCCTCAGATTCCAGATATACTTGTATCTCAGTCAAATATTGTCCTATCCTAACAAACCGTACATCAATGGAAAGCTGATTTATTAGATGATATATGAATCTAAAATAGTGAAAAATTGACACTTATGACTGGTTTTGTGGTCCAGGGTCAAAAGTGGTGAAATGTGCTATTTATAAACAACTACCAAATATAGAACAGCAGAAATCTTAAAAATAAAGGCTCTTTATTAGTATTGAACACATTTTTTTAGATTGTTGGGAACCATTTGTTGAAAGGTTCTCTAAAAAACAAAAAAATGTCTCTTTTTGACATTACAGTAACATCCCCCCCCCTTGGAACCTTTATTTTTAAGAGTTTAAACTCTGAATCAATACTGGGCTCATTGGGATGCTAAAACAGACCGTTTTAATAGTACCGTCACCAAAACAAACAACAAATGGCTTATTTTAACACTGATCAAAAACACACTACTTCAAATGACCACCTATACTTAGCCCAAATCATCATCCATGCTGAACTTGTAAAAGCCTGCTGGTGAGATCCTGTGAGTACAGTTTGTATACAAAAAACAAGTCCCTGACAAGTATTTTGAATGCATTCATCACCCATGTCCACCCAGACACCGTAAGGGTGTAAACAACTGATGGGATCTCTGTGAGCCAAGACAGCAGTCAAAACAGCAGCTTCCTCATTGGCTACCACAGTAGAGTGATGCCCACATAACACAGGGAGGGGACGTGGAATCATAGCAGTTTTATTCACAGTAAATGAGCCTTTACATTCTGTTCTACACACGACTGCATCTCCCAGGAAGTGCTAAAACACTAAACTGATTACAGCGCTCTACAGCCTGTGGCTTACAGAAAAGAACCAGCAGTGGCACAAACCACAGACAGGGAACACAGCTGGAAAACAAGCATCTTTCAGCGGGAACAATAATTCTGCTGGATTTGTGCGACTGGCCTGTTTTAAAAGTCATTACACGTAATCATTTTCCAATTTTGCTCTCAGGCAAGCGAATGAAACATATTAACATCTTGCAAACTGTTCCTGAAATTACTGAAGACGTTCAAATAACACGTTTTTTAAACAGATTTTTCAGATAACCTAAGAATGCATTTTGTGTTGTGACATTCACACGAACTACTACTAAAAATATAATTTCATGTGATAGAATAAGTCTGACTAAATCAAGTTAATATAATGTCAGCTCAAGTAGAAACAACATCTTAAATATACATAGTTTTTGGGGGTATTTTTAGTTTTAGTATTTATAAAAAATCTCTCTTTTTCAAATAAATGCTGTCTGAACTTTACACTTTCAAAAACATAAACAATGATTTCATGTTAGATTTATATACTTAAAATATTAGATTTCAATAAAGAATTATATTTTAATTAATTTATGCACTCTTGAAACACAGCTGTGTGTCCTGTTAATATAAATTATTATTATTTTTTTTTTTTACAGGTGTTTTACCCGTATTTTTAATTGCATTGCATTGTGTTTGTTTCAGGTTTGAGGGGAAATGTCTGTAAATCTAACAGTAAACATGCTGGCAATTATCTGCCATGCAGTACATTAACCGTTTTTCTATGGATTTTTTTTTCTCTTCTTACAGTGTTGATCAAACTCCTCTTTGTTTATGTATTCTCTTCGATTATAAAACTGTCATCAAATTTCCCAGCCTATACGCAAAACAACAATTTGATAACTGTCTGTTTTAGTCACTACACTCTGGGTTTGTTTAGCCAAGTTTGATGCCATCTCGCCTGGTTAAGATCCTGTCAGTGTCAGTCGGTTGCTGCGGTGACGCCTCTCCTACCCTCATTTCCTCTGTCAGTCTTCCAGTTGCTTTCATCTTCCTGTCTGTTCTGCCATTGCGACGTGACTTGGCTCATTTTTCTGAAATTCCTTTCGCCCTCTGTTTTCAAAAACTCTCTATTGTGTTTGGCCACAGGTGCTCTGAGCCTCTCTTTCTCCCGCTGATGTGCCTTTATGTTTTTTTGCTATCTACCAGAGGGCCTCCACCTCAGCCAATAAAATGTTGCCACACAAGATGAGCGAGAAGCGAGAGGTTAAAGTATCACACTTCCTATCTCATTCAATGTTCCTAGACAGGCTCCTGTTTATCTCACAGACGCTACAAACCAATATGACCTATATGGCCTCCGCTTCTTCACAATAAGTCTGCGATTTCAGATTACATCGGATGTCCGATGGTTCAAAGATCGGCTGCACTCTCACAAACAAATTCATAAAAACACAGATAAATAAAGACAAATAAAGGTGCTTAAAAGGTACTTCAGATACAGTCAAAGGTTCTTTGAAGAACTATCTCTTGCTTACATTTTTGTAATCTGAAGAACCTTCTTTCACCATAAGGTAAAACAGAAAGGTTCTTTAAGGAACCGTTTAGACAAAAAAGGTTTCTCTATGGCTTTTTCATAGCATCTGTGGAACAATCTTTACCGAATCATCAAAAGCGTCACCACAGTAAAGCAACACACAACAAATCTGATATCCCTGTAGTTTTACTGACACATCTAAATGGCTGATCTGCTCATCTGCATTTGTGAAAATCAGATAGATGTTTCCCTGTTTCCCTTCCAGAAAGAGATGCATGTCTGCAAAAACATTTCTGTGAAAGCGAGAAGTTAGGAAAATATTTGAGAAATTTCTTTTTGCAATGGAACATTTAAGTGCGAGTAAGAAGCTCATATCTGAAGAGAAAAAAAAAAAATCCTCAAGCAAATATTTGCAATTTGGTACAGATATTGTTATTTGCTCAGCCAAAAAAATGAGATGAAAATCTGTAAATCAATTACATTTAAAAAAAATAAAATAAAAGCAGACTATTTACACAATATCATAATATGCATAATCTTTCCCCTGGTTTCACAGACAAATCTGATGTGTTTCAACTAAAAGAAACCTGCACTGACTGATCTTAAAACATGTCAGTGCCTTTGTTTTGTCTTAAGATGCACACCAGTAATGCCTTTTTTAAAGGAATGTATATAAAAATAATTAAATGTCCTAATTGATCAATGGCCTAATCCTGTTTTAGGCTTAGCCCTGTCTGTGAGATCGGGCCTTTATCTTAATAAGAGTATGTTACACAGTCTAACACAAGTGATTAATAGATGGACAGATAGATAGTTTGATGGATAGATTGATAGATAGAGGCCTCATGTATAACGATACAAGATAAATGGCCCATTTTGCTCATTTGAATCTGCTTGGGAAAACAAACAAACAAAAAAACTTTAGATATTAGCAGTAAACAGCACATATTCCCCAAGTTCTTATGTTGATTTGAGAATGTTATGGCACATACATATTTATACAGGTTTATGCAAATTTTCAATATATATATATATATACTTGTTGGGGCTTGTCAGAGTACAACCAGTTTTCTGTTAGTAAACAACCCATACTGAAGATGTTTAGAAAGTTTGCACCCTGTTTATGTAAATATTAAGCAAAGTGTTGACAGGATTCAGCAACTATAGAGAGCTCTGTAAAACCCTGAGATCCGACAGGCATGCATGTGTTTTGGGACGCGTCATCAGACCGGCATGTCTTCGTGTGTATACGGGTCACTCACGTTAAAGTGCTGCCTGTTTTGAACTGCTTTCTTTCAAGATGGCTGTTTTCACCAAGAGCCTGCATGAAAGGTGGAAGCGATTATCTTAGTCCTTTTTTATGGATGTCACCTCTAACAAAAGCAAAAAGCTTTGTTCTTGTGAATGGGAAATCAAGTAAATCCTTCTAAGAGCTTAATAAATAGTCGAGAAGCGACACAGCCTAGTTCACTCACGAGGCGCCTAGAGTAGAGCGTTCGAACCGAAGCTTCGAATCTTTTGAATCTTTGGAAGCTTCGAATCTTTTGAATCTTTGGATGCTTCGGACTCCCGGGTTTTATTACGTGACGTAATTTCAGCTTCTCCCTTCTGTCGCGATATCAAAGCAACTACTAACTAACTAACTAAATAATATTTAGTTGTAGCTAATCTCAAATCAGCTTTATAATTTGTGTTAAAATAAAATTAAGTATAATTCAGTAATGCAATCCGATTGTTATACTGTTTACAAGCTGTTTATTATGTTACAAAACAATAAGTGGTGCCACAAAATTACTACACATTACAAAGACAAATGGATCTTTAATTACATATTGCTAATATAATTTATACTAACAATTATTTTGTAGAACACACACATTGGGAAGACAATCATTTTATAACAATGATTTTATTATTATTATTATTATTATTATTTTAATTGAGGTAGATGTCAAGTTGCATCAAATCATCACAATACAGCATTCGGCTTATTAATATTATTTTAGGAGAAAAACTACAGAGGACAAGGGGTTTATAGAAAGGATGAAAGAACGAAAAAAGGCTGAATAGTTATAATATGGCGTCATCTGGCGGATAAACTGTGTACTGAAAGCAAGAAATAGCCATTCACCACCAAGGGTAGATACTATTGGACGACTCGTACAAAATCCCGCCCACTATGCATTCTCATTCGTTCACTCAAGTGTCAATCTACCCGCCGGAAATACGATTAACAAGGACCCTCTGTGTCGCAAAAATGGAGGATAACATTAAAGATCTCAGCCGGCCTCAGATGTATTTATTTGGTGAGCTGAAATAAAATCTCATGTTGCATAATCATATAATGTGCGATAATCAGTATTATGCATTAGTCTGCTGCAGTGTTGCAGTGCAATAAAAGAGTTGTGGCGAATGCAGCTAAGCCTTATGCATTGAGTTTGCCTTTGTTTATAGCTTAATGTTGATGTGAGCTCAAATGTTCTTTTCTTTTTCTATTTTAAAAATTATTCTGGACAAGAGGAGCAGGAGTATTTCTTCCCACCTTTGTTTGTTATGATCTCGTGTCTACAGTATTTATAAAGGATGTTGTAGAGTATTTTGATGTTGTTTGTAAAAATAAATTATTTTAAGGGGTAAAACATCCACGTATACAATTTCAATAAATAAAACATAATTTGTGGTTTCTTCTACAGGTTGCTCATTGAAAGCTGATAAGAAAGAGCACAAAGTTGAGTTGGATGAGGATGAGGCTGAACATCAGCTGTCACTCAAGGCGGTGAGGAAGATGAAATAATGAAGTGTTATTAAAATTACAGATCCTGCATGGAATAGTTTAATCCTTTTAAGGGAGGTTTGATAAAATAATCTTATTTTATTTATCCTGTATAATCCACGTATGTCACTTATGAAGTCTTGTTTTTTTATAACTTAGTTCTATTCTGTTCTTTTTCATGGATGATTTGAAACCCTATTTAATTCTTTACTCCTGGAAAATGCTTGATTATTTGATCATTTTTGATCAAATGTGTGTGCAGTAAGTTATTAATAAAAAGTACAATTATTAATTATCAGTTGATGTTAGCTCTCAGAGCATTAGCTAATATAAACAAATGCTGTAGAAATAGGTTTCATTCTTAGTTCATGTTAACCCTATTGTAAATTTTTATTTTTTTACTTCTATACATTTCTACATTTATTTATGAACGATGTCAATAAAACCTACTGATTTTTATTTACTTTAAAGTTCATTAGTAACAATCTATTTTATTCAGTATAACATTCTATCCTGGTTTATTCCCATTCTATTCTACAACATTGTTTTCAGTTCTGTATTAGGAATATTGTTGACAGTGTTCATCGTACCGGTGCGAATGAACTATGTTGCAGTTGAATCATTTTGATCGGTCGTAAACTCACATTAACAAACCAGTTTCCACTCTTCACGTGTGTTCTCAGGTGTGTTTGGGTGCTGAGGCGGAGGATAAATTCCACACCGTAGAGATGGAAGGATTGACTTACGATGGTAAAACAACCAAAATCACTCTTGCTGTACTGAAGCCATCTGTTCTGCCTTCTGTAAGTGTTCTAGTCTCCATTTTACCGAGTTTTGTGTGCCATGAGCAGAAATGTGCAATGCTCAAATGTGTTTCAAATATATTATTCCTAAACGAATCAATAGACTTTGTTTCTTAACAGTGCTGTGACTCTCTTTGTTCACTTGATTTGATTCAGTTCAGTAACTCTTTATTTTACAGCGTCTTTTTATGCTTTTCCCTCACACTCACTATAGTTGTAGTCGACCTTAGTCAGATTAGATGTTATATCGAATTTTACATAAATGAAAACTAAAAGTTTCTAGATCATGTAGTCTTTACAACTCATAACTTCCAAATATTTTATGGAGTTTTTCTCTACTAAATGTTTTACGAAGGACATTTTGTCGAAATAGTTGTTATTGGTATGTTTTAAACAACAGTATAATCCTTTAATGCATAATTACAAGTAACTAACCCTAAACCAAACCCAAACCAAACTCTATTGTAAGTACATATTGGTAATTGATTTTAATCTGTATTTAAGGTAAGACACCCCAGGTGAAGAATAAAATAAAATGATCGATTACAGCACTGGTCTCAAACTCAATTCCTGGAGAGCCACAGCTCTGCACAGTTTAGTTTAGCTTAAAGTGCATTGTTGTCCTTCCAATAGTCTGAAAGCATGTTATGAGAAGTAGGTTGGACTTTTAAAAACATTTAACTATTAGTCAAAGATAACATAAGTAAAGTTTTACGTTATTAAGGGAGAAAAAAAAACTCCAAATCTACATGGCCCTGTGTGAAAAAGTGATTGCCCCCCTTGTTAAAAAATAACTTAACTGTTGTTTATGATACCTGAGTTCAATTTCTATAGCCACCCCCAGGCCTGATTACTGCCACCTGTTTCAATCAAGAAATCACATAAATATGAGCTGCCTGACAGAGAGAAGTAGACCAAAAGCACCTCAAAAGCTAGACATCATGCCAAGATCCAAAGAAATTCAGGAACAAATGAGAACAAAAGTAACTGAGATCTATCAGTCTGGTAAAGGTTATAAAGCCATTTCTAAAGCTTTGGGACTCCAGCGAACCACAGTGAGAGCCATTATCCACAAATGGCAAAAACATAGAACAGTGGTGAACCTTCCCAGGAGTGGCCAGCCGACCAAAATTACCCCAAGAGCGCAGAGACAAGTCATCTGAGAGGTCACAAAACACCCCAGGACAACATCTAAAGAACTGCACTTGCCTCAAATAAGGTCAGTGTTCACGATTCCACCATAAGAAAGAGCCCGGCCCGCGTCCGACAGAGCTGTAACCGAACCCGACCCGAGCCTGACAGGCATTAAGATATTTATGTCCGAGCCTGATCCCCGCCCAATCTAATTTTTTTTTTTTCTTATACTGATGGCACATTCACTTTTTGTGGAAAGCCTGCTTTTATTATGCAACTGTAGGAAGGCGTTCGGAAATGTCAAAAGATGAGAGCATCAGCGCACACAGGGCAAAAAGTGCCGTTATAACACAGACGCACATTCGCGCTGATGTGACAGAGCCGACCAGAACCTGAGCATCCTTTTCTAAATATCTGTCCGAACCCGGCCCGGCCCGTCGGGTATCCATCCTTTACTGTGATAGATGGAACCATGAATTCTACTGTCTACTAAAAAAATCCTGAAGGAGAATGTCCGGCCATCTGTTCGTCAACTCAAGCTGAAGCGATCTTAGGTGCTGCAGCAGGACAATGACCCAGAAACACACCACCAGCAAATCCAACTCTGAATGGCTGAAGAAAAACAAAATGAAGACTTTGGAGTGGCCTAGTCAAAGTCCTGACCTGAATCCTACTGAGATGCAGTGGCATGACCTTAAAAAGGCGGTTCATGCTAGAAAACCCTCAAAAATTCTGCAAAGATGAGTGGGCCAAAATCGAGCGCTGTAAAAGACTTGTTGCAAGTTATCGCAAATGCTTGATTGAGGTTATTGCTGCTAAGGGTGGCCCAACCAGTTACTAGGTTCAGGGGGCAATTACTTTTTCACACATGGTCATGTAGGTTTGGATTTTTTTTTCTCCCTAAATAATAGAGTTTTGTGTTTACTTGTGTTATCTTTGACTAATAGTTAAATGTGTTTGATGATCAGAAACATTTTGTGTGACAAATATGCAAAAGAATAAGAAATCATGGGGGCAAATAGTTTTTCACACCACTATATATATATATATATATATATATATATTAATGCTCATCTTGTCAGTAAAGCCAGTTCTTTGTTTAGCGATAAATCTCCATCACCTGTTTTTAAGTGGAGTTTTCAAGAAGTGTGGTAGAAATGAATATTTTAGATGATGCTACAAGTTTACTTGAATTCATTTGGTAAAATAAAAAGATTACTAACAGGCATATAACCGAATACTATGCCCTCAATAACATCTTGAATATGGATTTATACTGTGGAGGGATGCCTGTTCTGGGTGTTTTATGGTATTGGAAGAATGTGTCTAATAAAAATTCCAGCTGTGCTGAGGCTGGTCAAGTTGTGATTGACAGATTGTTTTTGGAAGGGGCTGGGCCATCGTTGCATCATCAGGAGAGCAGGCACAAGCTCTCCATGACATCAGCACATATTCACCTCTGTTTTATATCAGCTATGGAAGATGTGAGCATTTCCAAAGAGCTCTGGGAGGAATCTATATTTTATGGCTCGGAGCGATCAGAACGCAGTGTCTGCAACTGTATTTGTTTTCTGATAGATACCAACTGTTGGTTTGATTACTACAGCGGGAGCCGTTTTTAATGGTGGCATATCTATTATAAGATATAGCTGCTGTTTTATGCCCTGTTTTGTGCTATTTGAACCCTGTCCGTAAGATTTTTTTCAGTTTATTCAATCCCAAAATTAGAAAACGCCCCAGGACATCTGACTCGAGTGATAATTGTACCTTAATTACAAGGTTTTGTCTCGATTGCTCAGGAGACAATCAACTCATCAGTCAGCGTTTGTGTTGAAACAGATCATCTGAGATGATTTTGGACGTGAGGGATTGTTCGCCATTCAACGTAATTACAACAGCTACATAGCTGTCATTTAAAGCATTAAGCAGACCATCGCGCCCTCAGCTGTTTACATCTGGTTGCCATCGATGCAAGTGCCGTTGCCTGGCGCAGTGGAATGTTCATTCAGAATTTTTGGCCGTGGCTTGTATTTCGCAAGTTGCGCAATTGTGCTGATGTTTAGCTGAAGGCCTGTCTCAGATGCACTGGCATGGAATGATCAGGACGGATCCCAGTCCCAAATTCTTTCTGAGAAACCAATCTTGTTCAGTTGTTTG
Organism: Enteromius unitaeniatus; assembly: GCA_032359435.1. Taxonomy (NCBI): domain Eukaryota; kingdom Metazoa; phylum Chordata; class Actinopteri; order Cypriniformes; family Cyprinidae; genus Enteromius; species Enteromius unitaeniatus. The sequence continues at coordinate 6,263,959 of JAUMHI010000055.1, read as the reverse complement.
TGGTGGGAATCATTTATCATCTGATTTTAGCA
>JAUMHI010000055.1:6252890-6263827 GCA_032359435.1 Enteromius unitaeniatus | reverse complement strand
AACTTATCTGATAAAAAAACAGTAGTATATGTTTTAATATTCAATCATTTAGAATTATTTTTAGAAGTTTAGTTAACTTAGTTTAGAGCTGCACGATTAATCGTTAAAAGATCTTGCAATCTCCTTTCAAACACCCATCACCCATTTTGAAATGGCAACGATTCGCCCTGGTCTGTTAAACCTTGGAAAAATTCAACTTCAGAAACAGTTATATGTTTTTCTGTGTTAAAGTAATTTAAATTATCAAAAAATACTGGGATAAATGTTTATGGTTCAAATTTAAACATTGATGACTATGGTAGGGATCAAATGAAAGTATCCTGGCACTTCAAATAACGTGTGTCAAAGGCAAGTGACACACTGAAAATGTGTTTTTAATTATTTATTCAAACCACTTTTTCATTATTTTTAAAAGGGAAAATTGGTGTATTAAATATATTATATTTCGAAACGCATATATGAAAATGTTACAAATGTATTTAATTAAACCCTTTTAAAAAGAATAATCATTTTAAAAAATAATCATGATTCTCAATTTGCCCAGAATCACTGCAGCTCTTCCAAATCTGCATTTTTGTCCAAAAATGCTGTAAAAATTGTAATATTGTTAAATATTATTACAATTTGTAACAGCTATTTTCTATTTTAATATATTTTAAAATGTAATTTATTCCTGTGATATATATATATATATATATATAATGTTTGTAAAATAGAAATCCTTTATAACATTATTATTTTCAGTACAGTCACTTTTGATCGGTTTAATGCTTCCATGCTCAATAAAAGTATTACTTTCTTAAAAAAGTAGCAAGTTCAAGATGTATGATTTTCATCTAATAAGCTATGTTTTGTATATTAAAAAGCTGTTCCTCTTGTTTTAAAAATAGACCATGAATAAGATGTTTTGCGGTTGTTGTGTTTGATCATTCTCACTTTCTTTGAGTTACAACAGCATGTGTGTCTGCGTGTGTCCTCTAGCTAAGTCTGGGAGGTTTTGAGGTCACGCCTCCTGTGTCCTTTCGCCTGCGGTCCGGAGGGGGGCCGGTCTACATCAGCGGTCAGCATTTTGTCAGTGAGTACCTTTTGTATTTTCTCGTTTGTTAGGACAGAGCATGGACAGTTTAGGAAAACCATTTCCCAGGTGTGTCTCTTGTTTACTCTTCTCTGATGAAGTGATCCTCTCAACCTGTTGAGTAATCTGATCGTCCAAAAGGGCCCTTCACTCTCCATACAGACTCAAAAGACCATTTTCTCTTATATAATCGCTTCCATATGTTTGCACATGCTGTTCAGACACTCTCAGCATGTCAGTTCTGTTCTTCAGATGTTTAAGCTTCCACTTCTATATGGCAGATTGGTTTTGTCACAAAATGTGGATGTTGTTTGGTTTTTATTTCAACCAAAGTTATTGATACGTGGAGATCTCTGTGGTTTGTTCAGGTGTGAAGGAATCAGATGATGAGGATGAGGAAGAGGAAGAGAATAATACGTCACCAGTGAAGAGACCATCCAATATGACCCTCGCAAAAGTACCTCAGGTGATCTCTAACAACAAACCACTCAACAGAAAATGCTGTTTACACACAATCCATTAAAACACTATTATATATTATACTGTTGGTGGAGTACAATTATTATTATAGTAATATAATTGTGATTTTTTTGCAGTGGTAATCAAGATATCAAGATAAAATTACATTCAAAACAAAAAAGAGTTCATTCTTAAAACAAAAAAACCCTAGTGTGTTATGTCTACACCATTCAATTTTGATGAATTTCTCAGAAAACAAGAACTTAAATCTGCGTCATGTTGCTTCTTATGTAAATGATCTTGATTTAAGGATTTTTAGATATTTGTGCAGGTAAAACAAGATCAAAATAATTAGAAAAATTATCATTTTTGAAGTGTATTTGTCACAGACAATGTGGTGCTTGCTTTCTTTTGGTAGTAAGAAATCAAAAGGGTTTAACTAGGTGTCCAGAAACACTTAAAAAGAAACTGTAAGGTTGCCCTGTTGACTTTGGTGGAATCTCAGTAAAGAGACACATTGTTCAATACACACGTAATCCTCTAGATAAGTGTCTGAGACAAGCAACAGCTTGTCATCGATGTGATACACAGGGAGTCTGTTTGAAATCTTTTGTCAGAGTGTTGAAATGATCCTTCTTATTGAAGCAGAAAGCCATGAGAAGCCGTCACAGTGTTTTTACTTGGGTTGAGGGGTGTTGTTCTGTGATTACCTATGATAAAATCACTGTAATACTTATTTTTAGTGTCTTATTGCTTTTATAAAATAGCAGCAATGACAAGATAGGACACAAATGAATGCATTAATAAACAGCATCTCTAACATCTCTCCAGTCACTTCCATTCAGATTTTACAGCAAGAATGCTCAGATTTATGAAAAAAAAAAAGAGCTTTGTTCTTTTTCCAATGATTGCGTTCTGTCATTTTAGAAAAAGTTGAAAATGGACTCAGATGAAGACGAAGATGAGGATAGTGATGAAGATGATGACGACGACGACGACGATGATGAGGATGATGAGTGAGAACCTGTTCTCTGTTGAGAGGAGAGGGTCATTTATATTTTATTTGTTTGACAAATGTTTTTTTATCTTTCTTTTTTTAGTGATGACGACAAAGAGGTCAAGGCTATTGAAAAGCCCCCCGTCAAAACCCCTCAAAAAGTGAGCCTCTGTTATTCTTTCCATGTATACAATAAAAAAAAAAGAAATGCTGTGTATTACAGGATCCTTAAGGAAAGGAGTTTCATGTGCTCACCATACCAGCATTTATTTAATCGAAAATATAGTAAAACGCAATATATTATGAAATTACTATTAATAGATACAGTTTTTTGTTTTAAGATTTTTTTTAAATGTAATTTATTCCTGATGCAAAGCTGAATTTAGCATCATTACTTCTGTCTTGAGTGTCCTTCAGAAATCTTGAGAGGCATTTCTTATTATCAAAGTTAAAAACTGTTTGCTAAAATAAAAAATTAGAAAATTAGTTTGTTTTTAATATTCATTTAATAGCATTTTTTTTTTATTAACTGAAAACTCTAGAAGTCTTTACTGTCACTTTGGATCAGTATTATGCACCCTGGCTAAATAAAAAATATACATTTTGCTGCTGTTTGAACAGTTTTATGTGACATTGCTGAATGAAGCCGAGTGACCAGCAGGTGCCAGTCTATGCCTGAGACAGAGGATTTTGCATCACATATTCATCACCACCTGTTATTATCCCATCAACATTAAGAGCACATTACATTCTGTCTGTCTCTTGTATAACACATATTCCTTCTCCCTCATGTCACCTCAGCAACTTCTCATCTTTATCATGTCTTGTTTGCATCTTTTCTTCAACCGTCTGTATTCATAGACGCTTCCTCTCTGTCTGGATCGTAATGATCACGTGCATACTAGTAGGATTCACAGACAGTCTGACTTCACCTCTCTACACTTGCTTGTTTGGGGTCAGAAAATTAATGGGAATAAGAAATGAATTATTTTATTCAGCAAGGATGTATTAAATTAATCATAAGTGACAGTAACAAAGACATTTATAATGTTACATAACATTTTGCATTTTGTTTTCAAATATATGCACATATATATATATATATATATATATTGTTTTGGTTTTTTTACATTTATTATATTTTCATCAAAGAATCTTGAAAAATGTGTCATGGTTTTCACAAAAATATTAAATAGTACAGCTGTTTTTAACATTAATGATACTAAGACATGTTTCTTGAGCAGTAAATCAGCATATTAGAATGATTTCTGAAGGACCATGTGACACTGAAGACTGGAGTAATTATGCTTAAAAATCAGAAAACCGTTATTTTAAATGGCATAATATTACTATGTTTACTGATTGAAAAAATGGAGCTTTGGTGAGCATAAGAGACTTCTTTTAAATATATATATATATCTATATAAATCTTACAGACTCCAAACTTTTGATGGGTAGTCATTTATAATCTTGTTTATTTCCATCTTGCGTCAGCACATCTGTATGTATATTTTGAAGCAATCCCAAAGAGGTTGGTTCGCTGTGTCAGGTGTGTTTGATTAGGGTTGGAGCTGAACTTACCCCGGAGCAGGGTTGAAGACCTTTGATCTAAAATGTATGTAAATAAATGTGGTAAAAATCAAAAACTCAACTATTTATTCACCATTAAAACTCAGTGGAAATAAACTGAAATTGACAACCACAATAAAACCTAATAACCCTGCTGTGTTTGAGAGCGCGTGACAGTGTGTGTTTGTATGTGTGTTTAGAGATCAAAGCGGGTACATACCTGCTCTGTGAGGACTGATTCCTGCCCTCAGGAGGGACGACAGACAAGCACTTCTGTCACACGCTCCACATCCTCTCTCACCCCCCCTCATCCTGAATGCTTTCTTCTCTTCTCACAGCTTTTCAATCTCCTGCTCTCTCTTTCTTTAGCCATCTTAAGATCTATCTTTGACCTGTATTGTCTTTAACTTGTCGATTAATGTATGCTACAGTCTTCAAATAACACGTTAGGTCTTATAATATACAATAACTTGATTCCTGAGGAAAATAGATTCGTCTTTCTTCAGCTGTCTATTTTCTTTCTGGGGCGTATAGAGTTATAGAGCAGTGACGGTGTCCTGTTCTCCCATTAGGCCATGACTAGACAGGCTGCGCTTTCTACAAATTACCACTCTCTTTCATCACGGCTCTCTGACAGCTGACTGAAATAAACATCTGAGAAGCGCATTGTATTGTGTAATCACTGAAGAGCAAAGCCGTCACAATCACTCAATTCACAAACATTATCCGCTGTTATGATTTTAACACTGAGCATGACAGGTGACTGGAGCGGCTCTGACTTTGACATGCGTTAAATATTTGCTATGCACATTTTAACCTGGGATTGCACTGTCTCTCTTCCTTTCTCTTTGTCCATTTTTCCAGACCACAGAGAAGAAGAAGAGCGCAGATAAGCAGAACGGCTCTCCAGACAAGAAAGCCGGGACATCAGGGAAGCCCCAAACACAGGTAAATCAAATTCTTCAAATGATTATTTTGACTAATCGCATCCAAAATAAAAGTCTTTGTTTACTTAATATGTATGTGTACTGTAAATATGCATGTAAATATTTTTACATATTAAATGTATTTATTTATAGTGAAAATTATAGATTTTCTAAATACACGTTTGTGTAATTACTTATATATACAGAGCACACACATGTTATGCAAACAAAAACTTTTATTTTGGATGCGATTAATCGTTTAACAGTACATAAAGATTATAATACAAAGTTAACAGCAGTTCAGAAAATCTTTAAGGAATCATGTTATGATTACATTTATTTATTAGTAATGGTGCAATATCACAATTCAGCCATTTTTGGCTGATAAAATATTTGTAATATTAAATATCCATGGCTATATGTGGATAATTAAGCAAACTGACTTTCTTTTTCACATGAAATGTAAAATCAATTTTATCTTGTTTGGTATTTGATGGATTCAAACCAAAAGATAGTCTGGCATTAGTGCAAAAACAGCTTCACCTTATGTAACACTTACGTAAAACAAACAATAGTTCTGATGTACATTGAAAGTTTTTTTTTTTATGGTCATACACGGTCATACTGATCAGGTGTGCCTCAGGATAAGTTTATTTGGGTCATGGCACGTCTTAGGAGCTGTCTGAGTTTCAGGTTTTGGTATTCAGGCCATGTCTCATTTCCAAGCCGTGCCAACCAAAAGCCAAAGTCTACCAGTGGATGCCAGAGGTAATTCTTACCAAACGTCCAGGTGCAGTTTAGGACTCCGACGACATGGCAGGCTCACAGAGAAAACCACGGGATAATGAGACGGCCTGTGTTTGTTTACGATCAGCCAACACCGCCAAAAGCAAAATGTGAGTTAGACCAGCGGTACCCCGAAAGATAAATGTGTGCAACAGCATTCAAAACTCCAGCTGCGATTAGCTGAAAACCGCCCAGTCTTAAGAGGACACGATGACCCCGAAGCCATTATTTCTGTATGTTTTTTTTTTTTAAATCAATGCACTTAATATACTTTTAATAATCTAGCATAAACATCTTGACATTCAAAGCTTTTCTTTTAGATCATAGAAAAGGGCCATTGTATATTCCCATGCGAGGAAATGGTGAAGCGCTCTTAACTAGCTGCTGGTGGCAACAATCCCAAAACGCCCAATTTGAAGGGTCATTTGTGGTGTGCTTTAAAACAACAAACTACTCACAAAGCCACGGCCTTCTGGCAGGGTGACCGATGTTGGGAATCTCAGATGCATTCACCAGACTTTCTTCTAATCACATATTTTCCTTCTTTGACCGGTGCACATGCAGTTGTGTGGGGTTGAATTTTCTTTGATGTAGGTTTTTTCTTTTGCTGTAATTGGGGTGCTGAATCCGAAAGATACAGGAGTAGGAACGCCACGCACAGTAAGAGTTCTTCAAAGACATCCAGAGAAATAACAGTCATCTACATAAAACGCAAGAACAGTGTGAACTTGAGAGAGAAGTCGAGCAAACAAATTGGGTTGTTTTTCGTCATTTATTTATTCATGTATGTGTGCTTTAAATATTTTTCTATTTTTGCTTTAAATATTTTTTATCTAGACTACATACACCATAATACCAAAGTAAAAGCCAAATTTGTGATAGCTTAAAAACATTTTTTCAGAAAAAGGTGAGTTATTATTTTCATACCCTTTTTTTGCTCAGATGGATCCCATTTTTGGATCCTCTTTCAGATGTTTTGACACATTGATTGGAGCAAATCTGTGGCAAATTCAATTGATTGGAGTAACATACAGCTGTCCATAGTTCTAACAGCTGAAAATGCATATCAGAAATATGAGCCATGAGGTCAAAAGAATTGTCTGCAGAGCGTTGAGGCACAAATCTGGTTAAGGCTGTTGCATTAAAGGTTTCTTCCATAATTATTAAGTGGTAGAAGTTAGGAGTCTTCATACAGCTTCATACAGCCCGTTCAAACTGAGCCATTATGGAGAATGAAAATAGAGGAAAATCCCCAAATCTAGTGCAAAGCCTGTCCCATCATAACCAAAAAGACTTGAGGTTGTAATTGTTATCAAAGCAGCCTTATCGGTAACACTTTATAATAACTATACGCTATGAATCATTAGTTAAGCATTAGTAAATAGTCAGTTCATCCTTTATAAAGCATTGTTCCAACATTAACAGTAATTAGTAAGCAGTTTATAAATACAGCTACTGTATAAATGCTTGTTCTTGATTTATAGGTATATCTAAATTTACAAAGGAGGTCAGTTATCTTCATAATAGAAAAAATAAACACAACACAGAGGGATGAAGAACTATTAATTTAAAGATGCAAAACAATATAAACAACTGTACACTTTTTTTTTTCTTTCATTTATCAAGTGTACTGTTGTACAATTACATTTTTTACATCTTTAAAAATATTTCTGTGTTTTGTATCCCTCTGTGTTGTGTTGAGTTTTCTGTTTGAAAGATTATTAGCCTTTACATCTGCTTTATAAATGCTTTACAAGCTATAAATAGTCCTCACTTTAGATTAGCTCACAAAAGCAAACGTCTGGCAACTACTAAATGCTTTATGACGACTTTCCAAACATTCTTATTAAACACTGACAACTCCTAAATAACTGGTTTGTAAATAATGTAATAATAAAAAAACAATAAAGTATGAAAATACAATTATTAAACAATATATAAATGCTCAAGAACAAGGCATTTATAGATGCACTTGGAAACTGTTTACTAATGCATTATAATGTTTGAACAATGGTTTATAAAGGACGAAATAAATGCTTACTAATGCTTAACTAATCATTTATAGTGTGTAGTTATTATAAAGTGTTACTGCATTGGCTAACTAAAAGCATAAAAACATTGTTTGTTACTAAAGTTAGCTAGCTTCAAAGTCATATTTTTATCAGTACTAAAACAACCAAAACTAAACAAATGAAAACTATTAAATAAAAATTAATATTGTTTTAATCACTCTATTTATTGGATTTTTTTATGTAGTTTTAGTACAAAACAGTAAATGCATATATAGTATAGACCAGCGGTTCTCAGTCCCGGTCCTCTTTATATTGTTTTGCATCTTTAAATTATTAGTTCTTCATCCCTCTGTGTTGTGTTTATTTTTTTCTATTAGAAAGATAACTGACCTCCTTTGTAAATTTAGATATGCCTATAAATCAAGAACAAGGCATTTGTGGTGAATGAATGTTCCGAAGTGAAGTAAACTTTAACGGACTCTGTGTAAGGACTATGTCGATTGGGAACACGGCTCATGCACAGAGCTCTCGTCTAATGAGCTGATTATCAGAATCAGGTGCGTTAACAAAGAGAGACATGCAAAATATGCAGAGTGGGGGGGCACAAGGACCAGGATTGAAAACCGCTGGTATAGACATTTTAATGACTTTTAAACTTTTGCATGAAAATACAAAATATAATAATTTAATTTAATAATTTAATTCAAATTAACAAAAAATATAGTATATCAGAGATATTAAAATGAAAGCAAGGACTTTCTATATTGTACGGCAGTTTCTGATTTGATTATTATGATGATTTTTCACAGTTTTTTCTGGGAAGGGAAGACCATAACCTTATAAAAAAAAAAAACAAAGCTTAAAAAAATTATAATAATAATAAATGTTTTTGTGTTGTAATTTATCAAGTAGCTCTAAAAACAGTTGACTTTATGGAGAAAATTAATGGAGGAAAAAAATCTAACTAATGACAATTAAAAAGTAGGCGGTCACTGTTGAGCTCTATTCAGTGCTTGCGTAAATACCAGATTTAAATATGCCCAAAAATGTCCATCAGGCTTTGCGTTTCACACATCCCAAAACGATTTCACAAACCAAATGACCAATTACCTAGTTGTGCTAGTTTTTCGCAGGTGACAAACAAAGGCAAGACTGAACTTTCACCTCTTTAGATTTAAATTTTTCCGACCTCTGACCCCTGGAAAACACCCCTGCAGGACAGATTTAAACCTTTATAGGGTGACCTTTGGTCTTGGCATTCAAACCCGGACCACCTTTAATACGCAAGCACCCACACAATGTGTGAAACATCCCTTAACAATGTCAAAATGAGTTTCCCGTCATTCCCGCTGGCAGTTCACTTGACCTAACAATGTAAGACTCAGTAAGCATGTTATTAGCATCTTAGATACCTGACGTGAGGAGCACTAATTAGCTACTGTTCTAGAAACCCCCGGGGGCTGTGTGTGTGTTTGTGCACCCACATTTGGCTAATTCCGTAATGGCCATGTTGTGGTTCAAGTCATGGTTGTTAAAACACCTCAAGAGATTAGACAGTCAAGTAGACATCCTCCTATCTTTCTCAAACTCTGGCACTTTTTACACTTCTGCTTCCGGTCGGGACACTCCTACTCATCCTTTTTTCTGCACCCTTGTTTCCGGTGGCCACTCCTCTGCCATTAGAAATCATTAGAGCTTGGTGTTAGGTGTCCCTTCAGGCCATGAGGCGAGCGGAAACCAAGTGCTCTGTCATTAGAGCATGGCAGACACTGCATTGCTTAACAATTTGCATTCTCCCAACAGAGAACTGTATGAATGCATAAAGAAAAATCGCTTGCATTTCACACTGACATGCACTAGCACTTGTGGAATGTTCTGTAAGACTGTATTTGCATGTAGAAACAAGTTTAGTACAATAGTATAGAACTGTACGATGCCTTCATCTGTGAATGGCATGTGCGTTGTCATAAACTATACAAGAATATTCATGTCTAAAGTCCGGTTAGTTTTATGTTAGTCAGCCTCAGCCGCAATGCAAAAAGAATGCTCATTGAGCATCTTAAAGGGATACTCCACACCAAAATTAATCACATGTCATTCCATACCCGTAAAAGCTTTTCTGAACAAAATGTAACATATTTTGAATGTACAGTGGGTACGGAAAGTATTCAGACCCCTTAAATTTTTCACTCTTTGTTATATTGCAGCCATTTGCTAAAATTATTGTCATTTTTTCCCTTTGTACACACAGCACCCCATATTGACAGAAAAACACAGGATTGTTGATTTATTAAAAAAGAAAAACTGAAATATCACATGGTCCCCTAAGTATTCAGTATTTATGCTGTGACATATTATACTCATATAATTAACTCAGGTGCTGTCAATTTCTTCTGATCATCTTTATGATGGCTCTACACCTTCATTTGAGTCCAGCTGTGTTTTATTATACTGATTGGACTTGATTGGGAAAGCGACACACCTGTCTATATAAGACCTTACAGCTCACAATGCATGTCTGAGCAAATGAGAATCATGAGGTCAAAGGAACTGCCTGAAGAGCTCAGAGACAGAATTGTGGCAAGGCACAGATCTGGCAAAGCTTACAAAAAAAATTCTGCTGCACTTAAGGTTCCTAAGAACACTGTGGCCTGATGACCAGAACCCTTTCTAGCACTGGCCGTCTGGCCAAACTGAGCTTTTGGGGGAGAAGAACCTTGTTGAGAGAGATAAAGAAGAACCCAAAGATCACTGTGGCTGAGCCTCCAGAGATGCCGTCGGGAGATGGGAGAAAGTTGTAGAAAGTCAACCATTACTGCAGCCCTCCACCAGTCGGGGCTTTATGGCAGAGTGGCCCGACAGAAGCCTTTCCTCAGTGCAAGACGCATGAAAGCCTGCATGAAGTTGGCTAAAAAAAAGGACTCCAAGATGGTGAAAAATAAGATTGTCTGATCCAAGATAGAACTTTTTGGGATGTGGTCGAAAACCAGGCACTGCTCATCACCTGTCCAATACAGTCCCAACAGTGAAGCATGATGGCAGCATCATACTGTGGGGGTGTTTTTCAGCTGCAGGGACAGAACGACTGGTTGCAATCGAGGGAAAGATGAATG
>JAUMHI010000055.1:6213219-6252790 GCA_032359435.1 Enteromius unitaeniatus | reverse complement strand
GTTGCAATCGAGGGAAAGATGAATGCGGCCAAGTACAGGGATATCCTGGACCAAAACCTTCTCCAGAGTGCTCAGGATCTCAGACTGGGCTGAAGATTTACCTTGCAACAAGACAATGACCCTAAGCACACAGCTAAAATAATAAAGGAGTGGCTTAACAACATCTCAGTGACTGTTCTTGAATGGCCAAGCCAGAGCCCTGACTTAAACCAAATTGAACATCTCTGGAGAGACCTAAAAATGGCTGTCCACCAACGTTTACTATCCAACCTGACAGAACTGGAGAGGATCTGAAAGGAGGAATGGCAGAGAATCCCCAAATTCATGTGTGAAAAACTTGTTGTATCTTTCCAAAAAAGGCTCATGGCTGTATTCGATCAAAAGGATGCTTCTACTAAATACTGAGCAAAGGGTCTGAATACTTAAGACCATGTGATATTTCAGTTTTTCTGCAAAAATGTCAACAATTCTCTGTTTTTCTGTCAATGTGGGGTGCTGTGTGTAGTTTGAGGAAAAAAAAAAGATTTTAGCAAATGGCTGCAATATAACAAAGAGTATGAATACTTTCCGTACCCACTCTAAACCAGGTGGCTTATGACTGTTCCATTGAATGTCAAGTAATAAAAACTGTCAAGGTCCAGAAAAGTATGAAAGACATCGTCAGAATAGTCCATTGGCCATCAGTTGTTCACCCATAATGCTATGAAGAGACGATAACACCTTTTGTATTTAAATAAAACAAAAAATAACAAATTAATTCAACAATTTGGTACCTTAACATCACCATAGTGCCATATTGGCGAGCATCTACTGGACACACATAACATACTCTTCTGAGTTGTGCAGATGCACTTTTTGCGTTCAAATCAAAGCGTGTCTTGACTGACACAGAAGAGCGTATGCTATGTGTGTCCTTACTTTTAAACTTGACAGTGTTCAATACTTGGCAGGCAATGGGACAGTAACAAGCCTACCGGTTTTCATCCGAAATATCTTGAACAATCTATAAATTGTGTTCAGAAAACGAACAAAGCTTTTACGAAAGCTGGAGTAATGATGCTGAAAAATCATCTCTGCATCACAGGAATAAATTGTAATAATATTTTACAGTATTACCATTTTTACTGCTTTTTATAAAATAAATGCAGCCTTGGTGGAAAAAAAACACAATTATAAAAAATTTAAGGATTTCAAACTTTTATGTACGCAATTTATCAGTTCATTCCTTTAAATTATAATCATTCTATTTCAATCAGAATGAGATATTAAGTGGCTGTTAACTGAGTTGTTTTGCACTTAGTCAGAAATCTGCCAGAGCATGCAAGTATTTAAGAGTGGATGCCGAGAAGGGTCTTAAGATGACTTGTACACTTGTAAAAAAACTGTTAGTGTAATAGAGCTGCCAACAATGTGCAAGATCATTCGAAATGTCACTGGTTGTTAAAGGTCAGTAAAGTTTAGAAGTTACACGCTCGATCATGGCTCAGTGGAGTGGCGTTTGTGTGTATTGAGGACAGCTGATTACATCAAATGCTAGCGTGCTAATGATTAAGTGCCGTCCCCTGGCATCTGTAATCAGTGTCTGGCGTAGATTAAAAAGCTCACTGCGCTCCTCTGTCTGTCAGCTGTCTTGACTCTACAGCTGTCCTTTTCCAACACATAAAACCGCCCTGCTATATAATGACTGCACCACACCGGGCCTCTCTGGCCTTCTGCCAGTCCCGTGTGTGTGTGTGTGTGTTTGTGTTGTGTTGTGAGTGCATTTGTCCTTTAATCTGATACCTTTTGATCTATCGCATGCTCGTCAGTCGCTACAGAGGAACAGGGGATTATTTATTTTGTATTTACAAAGAAAGACTGGAAGACGTTGTGCCTTACTTTATGTTCCTCCTTCACTTTCTTTCATCTAGCAAGACCAAAATTTCTGGAGGATTCTTGACGTTTACCTGTTCGCCTTGAAGCTAAACTGGTACACAACCATGAGTCTAAAGATGCTTTGGTTTTGTGCTGTTTTTTTTGTTTTCACACCAGTGGTCTTATTTTAGTTTCTTTTCACAAACCTTACATTTAGACTATTTTTTTATTATTATTATTTTTATTACTAGGACTAGGCAACCTTAACCTGCATTATATTTTAAATGCAGAATGTTTAAAATGTGTTTGGGTGTTTAATGTTATTTTAGAGTCATATACTGAAGTATTTGTATATATATTTGTTAATAATTGTTTATTATGGTTGACATTTTAGTAATTATATAATGTAGTAACGTATGTATATTTAGCTCTAGTTTATTTCCATTTTTATTAATTTAGTTTCCAAGGCAGTAAACTCATTTTCACTCTAATTTTCAAGTTTAAGTTACTTATCTAAAATATTTATTTTAGGGCTATTTCAGCTTTATTTTTATTTATTTATTTTTTCAATGAAGGAAGATTATTTATTTATTTGTTTATTGTTTTAGTTACCAATCACAGTAAATTCACCTAATTTAGCTTCCATTTCTTACTTCATGAGGCCATAAAAAGTATTTATATATATATATATATATATATATATATCTAAATGGATATGTAGTATCTTCATTTAATAACTTAAAAAAAAAAAGAATAGCTAATAAGATATGTAATAATCACGCCACCTGTCAAGATGGTCTCAGTTGGGTTCACTTTAAAGGGCACTGAGGTCATTTGAAGCATTCACATATTCACATATGCCAGACCTTATGCTTTACATCTCCATTTCTTCCCTTTCTTCCCTTTTTTTTTTACTTACTGTGTATAAGAGGGCTCTGTCCATCAGTGTAACCCTACAATCAGTGCAGATTCCTGGCTGGGTGGCATGCATGGACAGGCCATTGTGTGTGTCTGTGTGTGAAAGAGTGAGCTTATATAAGTCTGCATTGGGATAGTATCTATCTGCCGAAAGCTGGACACACACCTGTGCCCGATGAGCGCACACAGACACAGACCGGCTCTTTTAGAGGGTGGACACCAGATTCTTTAGTGAAGCTGTAATAATACAGACATTTGCCTTCACAGTCTCTCAGACCTTCTGTACTATGACAGAGTATCAGAGAGCACATAAACATTTTACTTTCAAAGCACAAACACAGACACCGTTTACACCTGGTAAACTTTCCTGGCTTTGAAGGAAAATTACCATCCGATGTAGTCACGAAATCAGAGACCTGCCCTCCTAAACATGATCACAAGCGGTCACAGACACTACTAGCATCTGCTACAGCACCTGCCTTCGTGGAATTTTCTTGAGAATCAGGATAATTGACTCAAAATATAATAGCAATGATTTATTGAGGGATTGTATCAGACGGTCAATACAATACTGAGGACTGATTTTGACTTTGACCTTCCTGTCCCTTTTTGTCCTCTTTTTGCCCCTACCCCAGCTGACTGAAGCTGCTCTTTATACCTAAACTGCTTCCTGTGTTTGAAACGCACACACACTCCTTCTGTTCCTGTGCACTAAAATAAACGTGCAAAAAGCTGCAAACATGCAATAAAATATAACACTCATATGTCTATAACTAAACTTAATCATTATCATCATTATTAAAGATAATAGACTCATAATGCAGTGAAACCAAAAATAACACATAAAATCAAAGATAAGGTAATGCAATGGAAATTATCACACTTAATGTAAATTAATAAAGAGCTCCGACAGAGCCAGACATTGTCTTTTCTGGTATAGAATGTGCTGCTCAGTGCTCTGCAAAAGGTGCTTAGTATACCTTCGGAATCGATCTAAACCAGCTCCATGGTCAGCCTTGTACGTGCAGTGATGGGGAAAAAAACACATATTTTCAAAACATATTGTGACTCTCATTCTGATACTCTTTGAGCTAATGCATTCTATTATCCTTAAACTAAAATAATGCAGTAAACCCAAATAATGAAGCATGTAATAAATGACAGTAATGAAATTCAACCACACTGCATGTACTTGAGAAACACTGACTTCAAACACGAACTGTGATCAAAACCTATAAAAAAAAAACAACAAAATGGGGACACTCATTACCAGCCTAAATTTAGATTTATTTATTTAAATTGCATATCAAATTTTCATCCATTTGGACTGTATTAACAGACTAAAGTTAATATGCCCGTCAGTCATAAATAAAACTGGTAAGAAAAAGGCAAAAATCATGCATTAGTTTATATTGCATAGAGTTGATTTTATTTAAATATGCATATTTAATAAGCTCAAAACATTGCTGTTGCTGTCTACAGAGGATTAAAAAAGAAAAATTATATTGCATCAGAAATATCTTAATTTGTGGTCCAAAGACAAACAAAGCTTTTTCAGGTTTGGTTGAATAAATAATGACAGAGTTTTATTTTGGGGTGACCTAACCCTTTAATTGTGAAAGCAATTACATCAAGAGTTAGCATCCTTAAAATACGGTGGAAATATGGAAAAAGCAAGATTTAGTGAAAATGTATGAGATTAAAAATGAGATTGTATGAGATTTTTTGAGGATTGTTGTATAAACTAGGTACACTAAAACATTCAGTCTGTTAGTACTATTACAAATCAAACTGCTTAATGGTTTCATTTTTGGTATGATTACAAATAAACTTCATATAAAGTTTGTTTAAATTCAAATGGACATTTTAAATGCAATGCAATTTTTTTTCATTGCAGTGTAATGTGGAAGGATGCATCTGACATTTGGTTTCTGTGAGGGAAAGGATAAAAATGGCATCTTTTTCTCCCTATAATATGTTTACTGAGAAATTAGCACTGTAGCAAGTAAATATTCACTTAGTTATATGTAAAGCTCAATTGAATTTGTACTTGCTCGTTAAATTTAATGTCATGGGGCTCTGAAACCATCTTCATCTTACAAAAGAGTCAGTAAATTGTAAAAATGAAAAATGAAGTTATGTTTGAAAACCAGCAGGGTTGTTGTTTATTCTTCTTGGTTATCATATTAAAGAACATTTATATAGTTTAAAAGTGTTTTTGTGGCCACAGTGTGTAATCATTTAAATGGTGCTGATTAACATTAAGTTATTGATCTCTGTATAACAAGTCATTTATTCCTCTCGGCATAACATCCCGTCCCTCTGCCACATCTAAGAGCTTCGGGCTTGTCTTCTTCTGCATGGAAGCAATAAAAGGATCATTTGAACTCCTTCCAAATTTGTCAAAGGGTGCTGCCATTAGTGCAGAGGTCTGTGGTAATTAAGGTGAAATGGGTCAAGGAGCCTGCTGGTGTGTGTTATGAATGAGACTAAAGACTTTAGTTTATACATGGCCTTTTGTTTTTCAGTGTCTAGCTTTTAGATAAAAACTCAACTGGGAACTATATGAATATATTTATGTACTGAATATTTCTGACGATTCCTCCTCATTATTGGGAAGCTGCTGTAAAACAACTTGTGTAAAGCGCTTGTATAGAAATAAAAGTGAACTTTTCTAGCTTCAAATAATTAAATTTTTCTTATTTCAGACACCACAGAAAGTAAAAGACAAGTCTGAAGCAGGGCCTTCTGGGAAGTCTCCCAGCACTCCCAACCTGAGCGAGGTCAAAAGCAAACTTTCAGCAGCAGCTAAAGAGGTACATGTTCCTTTCCACGTTGATATTTGTCTCTCTGCTACATGTGAATGCATTTCTTTTCTGTAATCGCACACATGCTTTCGCCCTGACATACATGAATACAAACAAACACACACACATGCTGTGTGTTAACAGCAATAAGTACGCCGACTTAGCAAATGATGAGGTGGTCAAATGTTAATGAAGTGTCTGAGTTAAAGGCCGGAGGGGGAATGACCAGCTATATGACATCATCATGTCAGGATTATCCAGTCTTTCTGAGTCCACCTGCTCACTTCCTCAATCAGTTCCCAAATGCACCCCTGACCACTAAACCTCTTCATGCTCACGTCCTCAGATCCATGAGAGCCTCCTGATCTTTGAGAGACTCTCATTACATTGCAATGTTTTTGAAGCCAGTACTGATCCTATAAATGTTAAATGACTGCTTGCAAACACACCATGCAGTGAGATGCTATAAGATTTTTTTCATGTAGTGTATTTACTGCATTTGTGATATTCTGTCGTTCATTGTTCAGTTTATCCAGACTACACAAGGTATACATTATAGTCTATAATAAATCTGTGCAAAACTACCTTGTCTCGTCAAAACCTCCTACATTATTGTTTAATAGTTTGGGGTTTGAAAGAAATCTTATTTTTAAAGAAATCTTAAGGCTGTAATAATATTGTGAAATTACTAAAATATGTATAAAAATATATCTGAATATATATTAAAATGTTGAAAACAGTTTTGCTGCTTAATCTTTTTGTGACTATGACTATTGATTATGAAAATGACATTTTTCAGAATTTCTTTATGAATAGAAAGATAGAGAAAAAAAAGCATTTGACAATCACTGCAATTTTTTTTTAAAGAAGTTTTTAATACTCTTCAAGGTTGCATGAATTTGATACGAAATGTAACAACAACAAAAAAATACTTTTGTGAAATATTATTGAAATTTAAAATAACAAATTTCTATTTAAATAGACTTCAAAATAAGATTTATTCCTGTTAAGAAAAGCATAATTTTCAGTATCAGTACTTCAGTCTCAGTGTCACATGATCTTTTACAAATCATTCTAATATGGTGATTAATTATTCATGTTGGAAACAGTTGTGCTGCTTAATATTTTTGGGACCTGTGATACTTTTCAGGTTTCTTTGATTCAAGAAAATAAAATGAACAGTGTTTTTCTTTAAAAAAAAAAAAAAAAAAAGAAAAGAAAAGAAATTAATAATTTTATTCAGCATGAATGTGTTAAATTGATTGTTTTAAATTTTTTATTAATCAAACAATCAAAGAAAATTTTGCCATAAGTTCAAACTGATTTCTGAAGGATCATATGACAAAGACTGGAGTAATCGTTGCTGAAAATTCAGCTCAAATGTTAGTGTATTAAGATAGGAAACCAATATTAGAAATTGCAATAATATTTCACAAAATATATAATTTTTTTTTTCAAATAAATATGTGAGTGCACATTGAGGGACCAGTCAATTATTGTCTGTGGCAATTAACAGCAGGTAGAGAAAACCTGTAACGCTCCTTAAAGACATCTCTAAGCTAGCTGTACGCTTCTGAAATGCCAGAAACAGGAGAGTGGGATGAATACTATGTTATGCCGTAATATCTAGTTTAAAACTGGAAGGATACAACGGAGGGATTGTGTTGAGCAGATATGATGATTTGTGTCCGTGTGATTTAATTCGGTCTGCTGTAGATAAGGGGAACTGGAATTACTGTAAAGGCCACAAAAAATGTGAGTTCACTGAAGTGCGTCCAACACCCAACGACTCACCCTGTTCATCACAGCAGCAGCGCTCTGGCTTCGAGTCAGGATGATCTCAACACTTAGCAGAGAGACACAAGTGATGAAAAAGGGTCATTTCATTTCTACAAAAATATGTTTCTCTGAAACAGGGGAGGCCACTTCCAAAGACAGAACAGAAGTTTGAGAACTACGCTAGAAGCTGTTTCAGGATCTCCGATAAACAAGTGAGTATCGCTGCTTTCATAAAGCACTGTCACCCTCTGGCTGGAGTATTTTTAGTGTTCGCACATTGCTTGAAAAGCATGTATGGCCCTGACAAAATTTATCAACACTTCTAAGAGGTCTTTTATGTAAGAAATGTCCACTTAAAAGATTAAGACGCTTCAGCTCAGAAGATGAGACATTCCTCAGCTGGTGAAGAGATTCAAGCATCAGGCTTGAAATGTACTCTGTTATGTGAAAAGGGAAACTGTACTATTTCTAGTTCAACATAGTAACATCCGTTCTTACATTACTGGAAAGTAACAAACCTCAAGGCTGTGTTACTTTAGTGTCATTGAGAAACTAATATAGTTTTTAATCAATATTTTGAATTACTTTTTATTTTTATGCTTTTTTTGTGTGTGTTCACATAATATTTTTTAGCTAAAATAAAATAAAATTTGTTTTATTTTTATTTTATTTCAGTAATTATTTATTTATATGTTTATATATTTTTATGTTTTTTGCTTTCATTTAAATTTTAGATATAGTAATTTAATTGTCTTTATCCTTTTATTTGTATGGGTATAAATTGCCAATACATAGTTTTATATATTTAAATTTTTATTTATTTTAGTACATCAGATAAAACATAATAAACTAAACTTATTTTTATATTTTATGTTTTATTTTACTTTATTATTTCACGTAATGGAAATTATTTTTTTTTTAATCATTTTAGGTTTAGAATTTAGGTTTTTCACACATAAAAAAATAAATACAACCTCATGTTGTGTTGTCCACACACTGCCTCCGAAACCTTTCGCCATCATAAAAAAGTTCAGATCAGGTTCAATTTTCTGTGTTTCCACATCCGTACCAAGCAGTTTGATAGAAAAGGTTGACGAATACAAAAGAAAACTAAAAAAAAAAATAAAGTGGAATGATATAAATTAAAAAAAACTTTCTTTCACCAGACAACGTAGTTCCTCTGAAACAGTTGTGGTTACAACAAAGTTTTTGACGAGCAACACAAATTTAAACAACGATTTATGTTTGTAGAGTATTTTACAACAGTTTTGAACACTGCTGAACCAATCAGAATCAAGGACCGGAACTATCCATTTTATATTAGATGTTTTGTCTATAGGTCTGTGAAAGCATGCATATATATTGCCAAATACTGGCTTGGCATGTATAATGTAAAGATTGCGATCGAGTTATTTTATTTGTGCCACTATAGATGGTCTTATTTATGTCACTAGTTAAATCACAAGTGTAATAATCTCATCTGCATTTAGGTTGAGTATTTTAGGCCTTAGCATCTTCTGTCTTAGTGGGTCGGTTGGGGGTGGCATACTGAGATGTTCATGCCGCTCTCTTTTTTTATCAGCAAATGAAATATGTACTGACTGACCTCTTGGCGTTTAAAAGAACAGGAGGGAGCTGTCATGCATGACATCTTTAGCTGTGATTTAAATCCCTCCTTCACTCATTCCTCTCTTGTTGTCTCTTTTAGTCTAGGTTTTTTTTTTTTTTTCTTTTTTTTTTTCATTCATGTGTGTCAGGCTGGGTGTTGACCTGAAATATTGCGGTAGTCTAAAGCAGCCCTCACAAATGGCCACGTTTAGGTCAAAAGAGAAAAATCTTTCTTTTAACTAAAGCCCACTATCAAGTCTGGTGTAGCTCCTCTTTTGTCAGGATGAATTACACATGAGAGAGTCCAAATGTTACTGGTACCAATGGGGTGGATCTTACAAAAACACATCCAGGTCTCATTGTGTCCTAATATTTTTTCATTGTTATCTTATTTTTATTCACTTACGCATATTTTAAGTAAAAAATTTATTCATTTGACAGATGCTTTTATCTGAAGTTTATTCCAAAAGTAATGCTATAGCCAGTAATTCTAGTCTGAAATGTGCGTTGCAGGGCAGAATGTTTTTGTTTTTGCAGTACCCATTTTAACCACTAGCTGTCAATCCTACATACTGCACCTTTAATTTAAAGGTAGAAAATTACACGTTCATAACAGTTTCTTTTTTTAAATAGACAGATTTATGCTTTACATAGCAACTTCATGATTCTATTACAAATCAAGAAGTTGATGAAAAACATACATTTAACAGCTGGATTGGGTTGTGGGGTTTGTGACATTAAATGTTTAGATTAGATGTTTGGATAGATTGAAGACTTACAGTATTTAAAATATCATGTTTGCTGAATGCAGTATATGGAAAGAAATGTATTATAACTTTTGTCTTTCAATTATTTAACAGGATTGCACTCAGGCATAGGGTTCACTGTCAAAATAAAGTCCTCTTCTGACACTACTTATTGTCCAAACAGAAATCTGATCACCCACACTGTAAAAAACAGTCGTAAAATTTATAGTAAAAAAAATTGCAGCTGTAATTGCCGGAATTCAACCTTGCAGTAGCTTCCAACTTTTTAGGTTTTACGTTAAATTTACAGTTCAATACCGTAATTGCATTAACTGATATAATGTTAATATACCAACCTATTAAAGTACTGAAATCTGTTTTGTACCTTTTGAAATACTCTGATAGCCACCAAATGCTGGTGATGATGAGAAGGTCACATGATGAACCAAAGCCCATCACAAGCAGCTTTTAAATATGAACATATGTAGAAGGTGCTCAGTGTCATTCACACAAACACTGAACACCGTCATGGTGCGACTCATTAAACTGAAATATGCAATAAACATTAATTTAACAACATTGCATGTTGTACCCTATAGCATGCAACCCTAATAAACATAACTGATAAGAAAAAAACTAAGAAGAAACAGTTATTTCAAAGAAGAAACATCAATGCAGGGAATTCTGGGAATGTCAGTTTACGGTTTTTCAATGTAAATTTTACAGAAATGTAACCATTTAACAGGTTTTTACCTTACCATTTTCACTGTCATTTTTTATAGTGCAGTGTTTAACCTTATGTTAAATTATCAGCATTTGCTTTTCTGCTTGGCTGATGAGAATCAGAGGCACATAGACCTCCCATTTTTTTTTAATTTGTTAAATATTGACTCTAATAAATAAATTACTCAACCAATAAATTACTCAACCAACCCTCATAGACATGGGAATACAGAAGAAACAGCTTAAACAAAAGATGTTGATTATAAAAAATACACTTAAATTTCATTCAGTACCTGAAACGGTTTCAACTTATTGTATCCAATTTTTGTGAATCTCATATTTTTTAAGTCAAGTCTCCTGTGGGCTTGACTCAAGGAGCACTATTTATGCTGCTGCCTATGAAGACGGTTCCAGATCACTTTTGAGGTCCCGTTTCAGTTGGAGGTTGCCTTCGAAAGTATGCAGCAAGGAAGCTCGCTAGGATTTGGAACAGAGTTTAGATGTTTTCCTGTTTTGGTCGGTAATGAGTTATGAGCTATGTGATGCATTGCGCCCTGTGAGTCTGTTCTAGAACAAGGCTGGAGCGTGTCAGACTTTGCAGCGCAGGTGTCCTCTCAGATGTACAACTGTGTGTGTGTGTTTTCAAGCACAAATGGCTTTGGGAGCACAGCAGGCAAAGAGGTGTGAGACATGTCTTTGTCAGAGAGAGGCACTAGTCATACCCTTTGGTATGTACAACGACTGCACCCCCTTCCTCTGGACTCGGTGCTGTAGTTATACCCCAGACGCACCGCTAATGTGGAGCTTTTCATCCAAACTGACTCACACGGCTTCTAATTATTAAGCATCCAAATGAGTCGCTACATCAGAGAAACTCCGTTCCAGCTTCACCAACTCATCCTTTTCCCCCTCCTCTCTCTCTCTCCCCCCATTTGTTTTCTTGCAGGTGATCAAAGACCTTTGGAACTTTTTACAATCACTAAAAAAGTAATGGCAGCTCTGCGCTCCCCTTCCCGTCCCGGTGCAGCAGAAGTCTGGGCTGAGCCAGTAACGGCACTTCAGCTCTGCGATCTGGCCTCTTCCCGTCTTAACGCGATCTGTTAAAGATGGATAGAGCAGAAGGAACCTCAGCAATGACATATCATGCTTCATGTTTTATATATGTTTTTTGTTTTAATTTTGGAGTTTTTTTTGCCTACAGTGGTTTCTTAGAAGAACATTTAATGGGATGTTGTTCTAATTCATAATGTTTAAAGCAAACTAAGGGTGAATCTCACTAAATCTTATCAACTTATGCAGGTCATATTTTATCCCATATTCTACAGTAATTATATTTTGCATGAAGTAAGTGAAGCCTGTTTTAATAAATGTTTTTTATTATTATTATTATTATTATTATTATTGTCCTAATGTGCAAAAAGAAAAAAAAAGCATTTATACATCATAGATTGATTTGTGTTAAGGATTCTATTTTACGATGATTAAAACATATGGTAATGTTAATTAAAATAGACACGGTAAGAAATCAGTTTATTTTATAGTTATAGGAATAATTAAAAACAATGTGGGGGGAAATATTAATGAAATAATGTTCATTAAAATAGGCTTTGTGCTTTTTTTTGCTAAATATAATTTCCTGTGTTTTCTTTTGCTTTTCGGCTAAAATTTGATCATGGGTTTTATGTGAGCATCATTCTTAAATTGAAAACTAATGGTCTGGTTTATTATAATTTTATACAAAATTGTGTGAGGCCATTTAAAAAAAAAAGAAAAAAAAAAAAAGAAACAACGGTTGAATCTTATCTTTGACTAAATAGTTTTTTCACTACCAGCCTAAGACCAGTTTCCTTCTTGTGTATATTTGAAACCCTAATCACTGTAAATTTCTTCGTTTGAAGATGGCAGCTGAAGTGTAATATTGTTAAAGATTCAATGGCATTCTGAGTGTTCCGTCTGATTGAAGATTCCGTCTAGTTCCCAGTATTCCGTGCAGCCCTCAGGATTCTGCCTTGCAGCAATTCCAATGGCCTTCAACGTTTAAACTTTACAATTATTTTAAGTGCTATAGACTCCCATAAAAATCCTCTTGAGTAGCATGGCCAGAAAATTATACCTTGTTAAAAAGATGAATGTTAGGTTTAGTTTGTTAAAAATGCTAAAAAAAAAAAAGATGTTTAGCTCATTTAAAACTTTAAAATCATGCTTTCGCTATTTTATGTTTGTCATATCAGTTCTTTATATATTTTTTTTCACTAAGCCATTTGAATTTGTTAACGCTAATAGACAAAACCCTTAAATATATGTAGGTGTTTTCGAAAGCAAAATAATCAGTCCATGAGCTGTTTTAATTAGTTTTGTTCTATGAAATTGGTACAAGCATGATCCCCCCCCCTCCCCCCCCCAAGCAATGTATATGCTGCAAACAAGCAGTGCATTACAACAAAACTATATTGTTCCATCGTTCCAACAAAATGGCTTATAATGCCACCACACAGCGCTGCTGCTTTGTTGATGTCCATTTCGTTGGGAGCAATTTAATTTTGTTGCATCATTCTGCTCGCTTGCAGTGTTAGATCGGTTTCCTTTCTTGAATGGAAAAGGAAGTAATCCATCTTTAGTTAATCTGTTTAATGAATACTGTATAACAACTTTTTGTCTGTGAAGTAGAACCACGTGAAGTTGCCTATACTTCACCTTTGGATGAAGGTAACTAAGTGCACCCATAAGGTGTTGTTGTGACTGCTAACATCAAAGGCCGGAGGCAAGATCATGTTCTTAACCATCTCAAGTTTTCAGAACAAGACATCTGTCTAGCCTAACACAAAATAAACTAAATTGTGCACCACCCAATCTAACCTGAAAATACAATGCCTCAAGCATATATATGTTGCTTTACACCATGCATCTTAATTTTCGTGTCCAGCTATAATTATTTCATTTACAAATAACAGGTGTGAATTAATTGATTTAATGATTTGATTTATTATTACACCTACATAACCTTTAAATGTTGACTCAAAAGCGGCTCTGATGAATAAATGTTAGATGATGCTCTAAATTGTTGTAATTTTTGCCAACAGAGACCATACAGAGCAAAAATGTACTGTTTTCTTCAACCTCGGCAATCTTTTCTGCTGCTTTTGAAAGTCTCCAGCCTGTTTGACCACTTGTGGTGTATACCTGATCGGCTTGTTTGTTTTCGGTTCTGTCTGAAACAGAAAGAATAAAAGTGTCAGCTGAAACTTACTTCTGCATGTTCTTGCATCTTTTTTCCTCAGCGTCTGTAGTGATTTGTGGAAAAAAAGTACTGTCTTGATCAACGTGTTTCCTAAACTTTGCGACCTGGTCCGGTTCATGGCCATTATGGTGATGTATATGTATTTGTTGCCATAAAATAGAACTTTTTGAATTATACATAATACTTGATTATTTTACAGCTCTCGTTTTTCAGATGCATTTTGAGGAAGAGTAAAGTTTAGAAGAGAAGAAATGTACATTTATCAGCAGGTCTCTCCAAAAGCAAGGTACTTTTGCTACACACACACACACACACACACATATATATATATATATATATATATATATTTATAATTTAACTTGTATGATTCTTGCCCCCAGTTTCACAGACAAGGCTTAAACTAGTCCCAGGAAACTGGGCCTTAATGTCTTAGTAGATGGTTTAGTTTGATCCTTTCTTCTGAATTCTATCCTGAAGTTGCTTTGCTAGTTCAGTTTGGAAATGATTCTTCATGCATTCACCACATGGTGGCGATAATAGCTTATGATGACATTGAATTTTGATTTATGGAATGTTCCTTCCCTCTATACTGTAAGGGACACTTAATCAGCCTCTCACCTGAATGACGTCCCTTCATTATGCCTGCCGACACTTACCCACTTCCTGTTGTCAGTCTACCGCAGGAAGTGAGCTCAGCAGACGGTGTGTGTCTGTGTTTAAGGGGGTGTTTAACTTGAAGTATTACTGTGTGGAATTCCCCGTTTCCTAAGTGAGGAATTCCAGATCAGCGCACACTCCAGGCAGAATCGGGGATAAAGAAGAACGTACAGAAATCCCTCCTAAAGCTATTCTGTTCAGCGGTGGGTAGGAATTAAGAATGTTTTTTTTTTCTGATTCAGCTGTCTGACTGAAGTGTCCAGTCATGACTGAGCAAACAACCGTGTCAGCAAGATCATGTTGGGAACAGAAATCATTTTGATCCCATTTAATAATGGGACAGATGCAGCTGTCCTGCGTGTTGCATGTTAGTGTTTAACTCTGCAAATGTCAGCTCTTTAACATCTCTGTGTTCACTAGTAGATTTATCAGACCCTTTTCCATGACCCTTGATCTTAGACTATTCTGGTTTTGTGCAGTTTAGGACATACAAGAAACTGCCATTTCTATGTAATTAGTAAAACCTATTAGACATTTCTACGCTCTTAAGGAAAGTTAACAGCGATGTCATAAAGAAACGTTCAGTCAAAGGTTCTTCAAAGATTCATCTCCTCCTTACCTTTTTATTATGTTAAGAAGAACCAGCTACAAACTTTTTTTTAGGCATTGGCTGCCACTGGTGCCACCTTTTAATAAAATTAGCACATGATTCTTCTGCACACAGGTGAGATTTGAGATTAGAAAGTGGTATGAGAACTCTGAACATCATGCAGATTTTTTGTATGCATGTAATACTCTGATGTGCAATATACAATCAGAGCTGCATGGGAAAACTGTCACAATGAAATGCGCTCAACTTGACCTTCCATCCATTGTGATGAATGAACTGGAAGCGATGTCAGCCGTCATCTTTAATATCTCCTCCTTGGCTAATTATCTGATCAGACCGCCAAAAATAAGGAAATTTTTTGCACAAAATTGGATTAAAAATGGCAAAATATCAGTAGTAGCTTCTGAGATGGTAACTGGATTAAGCATGCAACATAATGAGTCATGTGAAATCAATGTAGTGTGCTGCTGATTGAAATGTTTATGGTTGCACAAAGCATACTTTCGCATATTTCTTTTATGGTTACAGGTGCAGTGGAACCAGTTTAGCCCCTTCCTCAATGGGATCCCATCTCTTCCAAAACCTAGCAAGCTGCTTTTGTAGGCATCATTAAACATAGGAAGGGGCCTACATTTAAGATTTGTGTATGTGAATTGCATATAAATTTTCTGTCCATTTGGATTACACATCACCATAAATTAAAAAACCTAATATGATGCATTTTCAGTCCCGAATAAGATTGGTGTATGACTGAAGAACAGATAAAATTGTGACAATAGTGATAATAAAATAAAAAAAGTGTTTTAAATTTTATATATGTATCACCAATAAATCAAATTAGTTTCAATTTCAAACAATTTAGCTGAGTATCGATGGTATATATTTGCATTTTCTTGCATTTTATTTAAATTATTAAATTATAAATATATTTTTTATTATTTAAAAAATTACTCATTTTATTGAGCAAAAATTTCCTGTTTGATTTATGTATGACTGACAAATATGCATCGCAATAAGTTTATGTTAATATTCTGTAATCCAAGTAGAGGGATGGATTATATGTGACACAAATACATAATTGTTTTTTTTTTTATTTATGGTGTGTTTAAGGTACAAAGGTCAAATATTCTACCTACTTCTAAAACAATTTCTTTAGACCAAGTTATATGTAATTGGATAATGCATTGCGCCAAGCCTGGAGTCAATACTAAATGTTAGGAAACTGTTTTTAGCTTAAACAAACGTCTGCAAAGATAATACATTTTGCATCACAAGGACTATTTTTATAATGCAAGTTGTTGCCTGCACAGTTTGTTCCAGTTCAGTTATCATGCTCCCTTAAAAGGAAGCTGTCCATGTAGACAGTAGACAGCTTACTAGGTTTGGGAACAGAGCCTAATCTCAGTGTTGGTGCTCTATATGGAAAGATGCAGCGCTGAACCTGTCTGATATACCTGGGCCAGGTAAAACAAAAAAATCATGCTCACGGTGACTGCTGAAGTACAGAGGAGACAGATTTGTAAACATTGACTGTGGGAGAGTGAAGGAATGGCAACTTGGCATGTTTATCGGGAAGCCTCCGGGCAAAAACTGGTTGGATCAAGGCTGATTAAATGTTTGACGTAGCTTCAGTTTCAGCTGTCATGAGCTTGGCAGTCTCGTTCGGGTCCTCAGACTTGTGATAATGAGTGACTGAGTTGGACCTGGACACCAGTATTCATTAGAACATGGGTCAAGCGCTAGTTTATACGGCATTTTATCTGCAATCACGTGGCGTGAAGTACAGAGCAAAAATTAAGTAGTTATTCACTGGTACTCTTCTGCTTACAGGTCATGCCAAGTTTGATATCAGTGATGCCGAATGCCATTGTTACCTATGACTTATTGTGGTAATGCAAGCTTAAAAATGTGGCAGTGGAGATAAGCTATTCCTGCACCATTCATGTAGCTCAAAGAGGCACTAAAAGTACCAAATTGAACACAGAGTCATGGGTTTTATTTATTCTCAATACATGCATAAACTGACAAAATGTATACTTTAAGTGCAATTTAATTTGATTTGGATGAAAGCATCTGCAAAATACATTTAAAGAAGGCAAGGTTTTAGGTCAGTAAGTGAAAAACTGTCAATGTTAACACGGAGTTACTCACGAAACCGTATTGTGTGTTGGATTTCGTTTTGTCTTGGGCAGTTTTGTTCTGCTTTTTGAGGATGAAAGAATGATGAGTGACACTGTTCAACCAAGAAGCAGGTGAATTTGTAATAAAACCATAGATTACAGTTGACCTTGACCTTCTATGGTTTCTTTTGGATATTAACTAGAACTTGTAAGGATTTTAGTATTGTTTTTGGACATTCAAACCAGAATAAACAGAATAAAGTATTTATTATCCAAGTTGAAAACCACCTCATGTGATCACCTCAAAAGAAGCGAAGTGAACTGAAACGTTTTCAACAAGTTTTTTGCTCTTTCGAGACTCTTTGGACTTCTTGATTACTGGCAGCTTGAGGTTTTCAGGGACAAATGCGGTACAACAATACCGTACAACATTTAACAGTATTCTGTTTTGCTCACCAGAAAAGTCTAACCTAATTTATCATCTCTGCAACATATGTTTCATCTGTTCCATTGGATCATTAGACGCAAACTAAGCTCTTAACTGTTTCATTAACATTGCAAGCTTGTGGAACTGTTCGCTTTCCCACAGTCTCCGACTACGCCTATGCTGGCGTGCACTTTCTCTCAGGTAGCATGGGCCTCTGGAGGAACACATTGCATAATCCTTTCCCCATCAATGGAAAAAAAGAATGCCTGAAGTATGAGATGGAGGGACTAATTATTCTGCAATATCACACTGGAATCTGTGCTGAAGCAGGGTCGTTGCGAACGTGGCCTCGATTTCCCAGCAACCGAACAAGGTTGGATTCAGTGCGTCACTCAGAGGGTAAGCGAATATTTGTATTGTATGTACATTTCTGAAAGAAGTCTCCTATGTATGCGGTATTGCCAATGCGTCTAAGTGTTGGTTTACATGCTATTTCTCTTTTCTTTCAGAGCTGCTCTGTGTTCGTTTCGCTGTAAGAGGTCAGGTACATCAAAAACGACATGTTAACACACTGCCTAGATACAGCCCAAAAAAAGCAAAGAAGCATTTCAACTATTTGTGGAGAGCTTTCAGAATGGAAGTGGAACAATACAATAGCCCGAGGGGAAAATAAGTGATCATGCTGGTATGTTTAGATTAGACAGAGAGGAAGCCATCATTGTCATTGTCAGATTTCTGTTTTTTTATACTGTGCCGAGCTTTGACACTTGATCCTGTTCTAATCTGTTAGAATGACACCTAAACCAGTGCTTCTATAGCTCTCAGAGCAGTGCGTTTGCTCAATGGTGTGTTTATTTTGAACGTTTGCTCAATGTAATATTTTATATCGTCACATCTTGAAGGTGTCTGTGTAGGACGCTTGCGATGTGCTCCGCTTGATTCATGAAGTGGTAAAGACTGAGCTGCCAGTTTTGAGAGAGGAGGCCAAGCTTTATTAATAAGAGACAAGGTGCGCTTCCCTTAACATGTGCCAACATGTGAGTGCATTACCTTCTCGGCTGGCTATGGCAGAGATGTGAGTTGCATTCCTCTACCCACAAAAACCCTGGGCTCTGAGCACTGAGAGGCATTAGAGGCAAGGGCCAGTTTGGAAGCGATTTCATTTCAAGTTTTAATGGCTTGTCAGTGGTTTCTTAGAAGCTGCTGTGTGGTTAGTTTGTGGTTTCTCGGTGGTTACTCCTGTAAAACTTTATGAATCATGGGTTTTTGTTAACAACCAAAGGACTGTTCCTCAATCTTGATCTATTGACGGCCAATCCGAACGTAGGACTCAATAATAAGGGTGGCTTGATAGCCCAGGGTTGGTGTGAAAGTGTTTCAGGCCCTTTGAAAGAACCAGCATCACCCCACACTCTTAAAAATAAAGGGGTTTGGCAGTGGTGCCATAGAAGAACCATTTGGGTTCTTTAGACAAGCTTTCAGTTACCAGTTTCAGTTATATGAGATAATCAGAAAAAAAAAATATATATATATATATATATATATATATATAAATAAATAAATATTCCAGTAAATAATCTAGTGAAAAGTCCCTCGATATTAAATGGTCTTTATGGAACCATAACTGGCATTTGTTCTGTACCGTATTATTTTAGTATAATGGTAGTAAAATATACCATAATGGTAGTAAAATAACATTCTGGTTTATAACAAGTTTCTGTGTATATTTTATATGTTTATACACACATACAGTATATATTTGAAAAATATTTAAATGTAAATATTTATATAATAATATAAAAATATGTAAACGTTTTTTAATATACATGCATGTATGTGTATTTATATATACAAAATAAACACACATAAACATACAACACACACACACATATTATGTACACAAAAACTTTTATTTTCGGTGCGATCAATAATTTCCTAGGACTGTTTATAATCTTACTAAATATAATTATTGTGTGTATGTATATATATATATATATATATATATATATATATATATATATGGCCCAATCAGATGAAAGAAAGAAAAACTTTCTCTCAATAAACTTTTCATGTAAAAGAAATAAACATACCTGTTAAACCAGATCAGTTTCTTAGTCATGTTCTCCGGAATTTGTGGTAGCTGTTTTTGTGTGGAATTACTGTAATATTGTTGTGCTGACTGTCTATCAAAATTTTTGTGGGTTAGTTGGATTCATTTACTTGTAGGGTTGCAAACCTACGTGAATTTTCAAGATTGGAAACTTTTCATGGGAATTAACGGGAATATATGGGAATTATTGGGAATAAACTGGATAATTTGCAAAATTGCAGGAACTAGGAATTTAAATGTAGCTGACAAAAAACTCTTGCAGCATAATCATGGTAAAAACAACTAGATTTAATGCAATTTTAGTTTAATTTCTAAACTAAAAATTGCTTAATCACATGCACACAGCATACTGCAGGGTTATTAAGGCCCCGCCCCCTACACGCACTCCATTTCATGCACAGACCATTTCTTAAATCATGCACACAAAATATCAAAATGTCCATGTTGGTAAATATTCATTTTAAATTACATTAAAAAATATATAACATTAACATAAAATATTATTGTGCGGTGTGTAATATTCTGAGCAACTAAATTAGGCTAAACCATTGTCAAATTATATATGAACATTTAGGTGAGCTAATAATAAAACAAGTTTAAAAATGACCCTCCATCCCACACAATCCCCTCTGATCACCTAAAAGAAGGGTTCTTTTTTTTTCTCAGAGCCACACTTGCTGCATTTGAGCCAAAGTTCTAAATATATTTGATCAACCGGATTCATATAAATGCATATATATGTATAAATACACTGCTCAAAAAAATAAAGGGAGCACTTATCCTAGATCTGAATGAATAAAATGTTCTTATTAAATACTTTGTTCTTTACGTAGTTGAATGTGCTGACAACAAAATCACACAAGAATTATTGGAACTGCGGAGTGCGCGGTAAAGAAAGCACAACTTAATGTAGAGACAGAAATGATGTGCAGTCGTGTAAATTATATAAATAACATTAGGCTATTTTACACACTTCTATATCTAAATCTATATATTTAGTTAGCACTATTTCATTGATAATTTATGAGGTATGTGCTTACTAGCTAGTTGTGCTGGCCACTGTAGTGGTCAAACATTTGGACAGATTATTATTTTTAATATTTTAAAACTCAAAGTCTTTTGCTTATCAAGCCTTCATTTATTTGATAAAAAATACAGAACAAAAATTTTATTTTGTAATAATGTTTTCATGATGTAAAAAAAGGTGTGGCCATTTGTAAATTCTATGGTTATAGTTTCCAGTCTCATTAGCGTCCAGCTATTTTTAGCTGGACAAAACGTTTTGCTGCTTCACACTGAAAATGTGTGTCTTATTACTTATCATATTACTTTACTGTTATCTTAATTATGAACACACTGGTTTGTAGTGCAAAACAATTTTACCATTGTTATTCTCCTCATTATTTACCTATAGCATTTGAAACGGGAAGCCTCACCCATAGACTTCCACAATATTGTTTTAGCTTTTTCCAGATACATTAGCTAGCTTTTGAAACGGTGAAGCTAAAAAGGGTGATTTGTCACTCCTAAACATCTCCTGAGTGGAATAAAGTGAGCGATATTTGTGCAGATTACAGTCCCAGTGGTTTTTGCGGTTCTGCACTTCAAACATGCTCGGCCCCGGGTCACATGGGGCACCTGTAGCTCTTTGAGAATGATGGGATGTGGTTTGGGGTTGTGGGATGTGGTTTCTTCCTTCTCGACTGAGTTCTGGAGACTCTTATCGAGATGAATTGAACCCATTTGCTGCTAAATGGTGCGTGACATGGCATGTGATTTGCAGGCTTTTTGTTACGTTGCGACGGCCTCTATCTATCGTTACAACTTGGCCAGGTTCATCCCGACAACCTGAGACTTACCATACGAGCAGTGAAACGAGAAGAGTGCAGAAATGCGAATCAGACAAAATAATCATTGTAGGCTCAAAGCGGGAATGAGGTCATGCATGAACACCTGGTATGGATCACCTTTTGTTGAGGAAGAGAATTTGAGCTTAATTTACTACAGTATTTACTAAATGCAAAACTCTTGTTGGAGCTTAGTGATTAGCACACGTTCACCCTGTTTTCTTTATTAAATTTTCACAGTACTTCTTAGTACAAAAGCAAATGAAGAAATGCACTACTCCTTATTAGAACGCAAAACAATCCTGTGAAAAAACAAATCTGTGAATGTATTACTAAATTAATGTTGCTGTGAAATGAATCCAGAGGAGGCAAACTTTGATTTCTAATTACCACATCTCGCTGCTTTGGAGAGAGAAGGGTGGTTGTTTGTAATAGTGTACTTATCGTCAAGGCCTTCCATTTAGCACACTTTTCAACCGATAAACCATTATATATACCATTAAAATTAACTTCAGTTGAAGTAGAAGCTTAAATCTAATCACAGCAGCCACGCAGCCAGGCTTTAACATAAAGTCTGTTCCATTTCACAGGTTATAGAGCCCAACACTGTGGTTCTAAAAGTAAACATTGTATTGATTTTCTTCATAGAGGAATGGATTTTTAACAGTAACTTACAAGCTATGTAGTTTTGAATATTTTTTTACATTCAAGTGTAGTCACGTTTACCTTTGCTCTGTGAAATTGTGCAGACAAAATCCAATCATATCAAAAGTAATATGTGCAGTTGGGAGTTTTGCGTGAATGGGCAAAAAAATGTCCCCTTTCAAGATTGCCTTCATGTTCAAACTGCTCAAAGTGGGCATAATGTGCTCTATTCTTGTCCAAAAACGTCCACTTCAGTATTGACATGAAATGCAACTGACCCCAGGTTTTGGATTAACGTAACATTTTGTGAATATATAAACTATAAAAAAACCCTGTAAATATATGAACCTGTAAAAAATATAATAAAAAAAGGGGAAGGGGGACTCTAGTCACAAGAACTTTACCATAAAATATACAGCAGCAACATAAAAGGTCACACAGAGACTTTTGGGAATGTCAATTTATGGTTTTTCACCATAAATGATAAGATGATTTATTGTTTTTCACTTTTAAAACCTGTAAATTACAACAATACTTTACCGTATGCACCATTACAACTGTTCTAAATGTACTGTTAGAACCATAGCATTTTACAGTATTTTACCGTTAAGATTGCAAGTTTTTACTGTCTATAGAAGTCAACAGTGGAAATTCATGTATGTGGAGTACTAACTTTTCCTTTTCTGTTCCACAAAAGAAAAAGAATGTCTTGCAAGTTTTAAGCAATTAAATGATAACTAGCTATTCCCTTAAAATCTCAAATCTCTCAGGAAAATTATCTTTTCATCTGTGTCCTCCTCAGAAAACATCTGCAACCGAAAGCCAGACAGGTATTTTAAGAGTTGATTGGTCATGGATGGTTTTCTCTCTCTTTCTAACTCTCTCTCTCTCTCTCTCTCTCTCTTGGTTGGTTGCTGAAAGCCCAGAGGCTAGTATTTCACTGATTACAGAGTGGCCATATGTGAATGGTTGTTTGTGTATTGACAGAACAAAGGAAACGCAGGCTCTAAGGAGGTGTTAGACAGGGGAATGGATCAGACCCGCCCATAAAGTGCTCGGGAGGGGGGGACTAGACTAGTCCATTGAGTTCAAGCTGGTTTCAGCTAGCTGAAGGGACACACACAGTACACCTCCAGCACACTTCTCAGAAAACTCTGCTAATCTGAGTGTGTGTGTTTATGCACAGGGGTGAGATGGTGTAAGAGAATACACCTGAGACTGCGTCAATTCAAACTGAAGAATATGGCTCATTCCAGTGTTGTCTGCTTTCCCGAACAAAGCTTCTCTGTTTTAAAACAGTAAAGTGCCCTTAGATGACCCAAGCTGGAAGCAAAAGTAGTGTTTACTGTAATCGGAGATACTGTTTTTATATAATTGAGCATTGTGAGGACAAGGCTTCTGTTCAGGACCGGTGGGTGACACTACTTCATTGTATTTTATTAAATAGATGATGTAAACAAGGTTATCTGGCCCACATCCAGAGCCAAGTAACTCTCTGACTGACAACGCAAATTTCGTCCGTCAACGCTTCAGAAGTTTCGACGCTTTATTGCCTCATTGCGAAGATTGAAGGCGTCACGGTGTAATTACAGCAATCAAATCACTTACGGTGTCCAATTTAGTACATTTCACGTTTAACCCAATGTATTTAAAGCGCAACACAGGACTTAATACGCCAGCACAGTCCGGCCTCCGCCGAAGTGCCAAAGAAACCTGCTGTTCCCAAACCAATTACTCTCTGCAGTTTGAAACATCTACTCTATTGTGACAAGCTCTGACAGCCCGGCTCTTTAAAATCTATTAAACTCCACTCTGCAAAAACGACTGTGGAATAATTAAGGAGCGCCGAGTTCACCAAACCATGGAAATTGATGCAGTCATGAAAATAAAAACATATGTTAGCAGCTAGTGGCAAGGGAGCCGTACCGAGTGTTTATGACGTTGGACGGGGAACGTAGAGCAAGAGGGGAAATATCATCATTAGCACCACGCTGCGCAGCCTGGTCATGGGCCGCGCTAATGCCTTCTATGCGCGGGCCAGGATTTGCACCGCACTGACAGAGCAATTATCAACTTCGGTTGCCAAGGCAGCGTCACCTTCTCAGACCCATCGACCACGACATAACCCCCCCCACTGACCTTCAAACGCTCCTCACCCCCCACATACTCTCCTGTTCCCACCCACACACCTATCCAACATCACACACGCCGCGTCCTGCATTTCAGGGGGATACTAAACGGTTCCATGCAGTCGACGTGTGACGGGGGACAAATTAGGAATGCGTACACACCCTCAAAGCAACATCAAGGCTTTGATTCCTCCACACA
This sequence comes from Enteromius unitaeniatus, assembly GCA_032359435.1. Lineage (NCBI taxonomy): Eukaryota > Metazoa > Chordata > Actinopteri > Cypriniformes > Cyprinidae > Enteromius > Enteromius unitaeniatus. The sequence goes on along the minus strand of JAUMHI010000055.1, from coordinate 6,228,373 downwards.
CCCTCTCTGTCACCTTCAGAGTCCGACACGGCATGACCCTACAGCGACCTACCGGTGGTTTGAAACCTGGGATTGACCATTGCTGAGCATATAGATAGATCTAAATATTTATGCCTACATTAACTTATTCTACATTCTTAATCTTACTCTAAACTTAAAGGAACATGCCGCCTTTTTTTTTTTTTTTAGAATAGACTAATTTTCCAACTCACCTAGAGTTAAACAGTTGAGTTTTACCGTTTTCAAATTCATTCAGCCGATCTCCGGGTCTGGCGGAGCACTTTTAGCTGTAGCAGCACAGATCATTGAATCTGATTAGACCAGTAGCATCCAGCTCAAAAATGACCAGTTTCAATATTTTTCCTATTTAAAACCTGACTCTTCTGTTGTTACTTCATGTATTAAGTTCAACGGAAAATGAAAAGTCGGATTTTGTAGGCCGATGTGGCTAGGAACTATACTCTCAATCCTGAGTAGTAATCAAGGAGCAGGCTCAAGGATATTACACAGCTACTGAGAACTATTGCTGTGAACTATTTTCAGACGCTGTATGATGTCATTGCGCCTGCTGCACCCATGGTACAAAGTTCCTCGATTATTATGCTAGACGTCATTATATAATTTTGCTATTGGTCTAATCAGATATCATGATCTAAAGGGTATTTCTACCTACATATTTTTACCTAAAGTGTGCATATTTGTTCCTAAATGGTTCATATTAGTAGCTGCTGAAAACGTATTGCCACACTGACATCTTTTAAACTTTTTTTCTGAGAGTGTACACAGTTATTTAACCCACAAATGTCATATTTTGTAGCGAATCCTTTACACTTTATAACCTACAAACATTGCCTCTTGGGTCTTAGAAGTTTCTGTTACTTTTTTACAGGAATCTGAGCCCATGGATCACTAAATCACTGCTAATCTTTGGTATCTGTGTTGCCACTGCTTTCTTCAAATCCCACAAAAGTTTTTAAGTGAGATAAAAATCTAGAGCCTGAGCTGGAGAGATCACACAGATCATTCCAGAACCATGTAGATCTCTAAACTACACTTTTCAAAAGGTACACTTTTGTACCCATTAGGTTCAAATATGTACACTTTAAGTACTAATCTGTACCTTAAAGGTACCAAAATGGACCCTTTTAGGTATAAACATATACCTTTTGAAAAGGTACCACCCCAGTGACAGCTTTGGTACCTTTATTTCTGAGAGTGTAGGTTTTGGTAGATTTGGATGCATACTTGGGGTCATTGGCCTGCTTGATCTTCAAGCTTCAGTCTGTACACTGAAGGTATGACATTCTCTGTCAAAATGCCCTGATACGTCTAAGGATTCATGATGTAATTCAAATGGTCAAGATTTCCAGTTTGACCATCATGAAGGTGTTGTTTTGGTCATAAACCTTGCTTTTTCACATCAGACATACTTATAATCTGTGGGTTCAGAAGTTTCTGTTCATACTCCACAGGTATATCCAAGTTCATTTAGGTTTGCTTTTTTATGATGTTCCTGTTTAAGAGTGCCGTTCAGTGAGGTGTCCAGGCATGAAGGCCATGCTTGTTTAGTGTTTTATAGTCTTTGGCAATTAGTTGTTTTTTTTTTTCTTCCTCTTTTTTTTCTTTTTCTCAGCCGAAATTATTGACCTTAATGGAAATATTATTTTTGTGCACAACTCGGACAGTTTTCTGTGGAGAAATACATTTTAAACTCATGAATGATGTTGCCAGTTGAGTCTCTTTGAACTTTTTGTATTTTGGAAATGTTCTTGTAGCCCCAGACTGTCTAAAAATAAAGACTCTTTATTAGTATTGATAGTTTAATGCAAAATCTTTACCATCTATGGGCTTATGGCACAAACGGTTCCTTATAGTGGAAAAAGGTCTTTAGTTCATCACACTAAGAAAAAAAAAAGTTTTTTGTGAACTGTTCACTAAAAGCATCTTTAGAGAACCTAAAATGACCCTATTGCTTCTATTATTAAAAATCATAAAATAATGTAATAATCAAAATTAGTAAAACTTATTTTTTTTTAACACTTTCAAGAGTGTAATAAAACATCTTCTTTTATATAGCTTTTTTAAGAGCACTTTTGTTTGTTTTTTTCTGGTACTCAACATTTGCACATTCAAGTGGTAATTCTATGTAGCACCTAATTAGCATTTTCTTTATTCTACATTGCTAATAATTGATTTACAAACAGCAATATTTAATAGAGATTGAATAATTATGACATAGCTGTGTTTTCATACTGATTTCACATTTATTATGCCACCAAATTTGTTTCAAATTATGGTGAAAATTATTATTTTGTGAACAAAGTAAGGAGAAACAATGCAAAATATTTTACAAAATTGTTGGTAACACTTTACTACAAGGTCCCATTTGTTACCGTTAGTTTATGTATTAACTAACATGAACATACAATGAACAATGCATTTATTACACTATTTATTAATCTTGCTAGTTAATGAAAATACAGCTGTTAATTGTTTATTCATGTTAGTTCACAGTGCATTACCTAATGTGAACAAACACAACTGGTGATTTTAATAATGCATTAGTAAATGCTAAAATTAATATTAACTAAGATTAATAAATGTTATAGAAGAACTGTTCATTCTTAGTTCATGTTTACTAATGTTGTTAACCAATGTTAACTAATGAACCTTATTATAAAGTGTTACTAAATTGTTGAATCCATTGTGCTAGGCACTGATGGAGTTCTTTCTTTTCGCACACTAGACTCAGAAAGCCCATCAGATATCAATCAGCCAATTAGGTCTCTCCATCACCTTCAAATTCAATAGGACACAGATGCTGTGACTCCCTCCATCTATATGTTTGTGTCAGAGATGAAAGCGGAAGCAGGGAGGAAGCTGGGTGTGTCGGAGGTGTTCTGACACTAATGTGGTACACTGGGCTTTACTTCCAGAACTGTGAAGTTACTCTGTCAAGCTTTAAAAGGTCTTGTAAAGCCTTTGAACAACTGCGTGTGACCTTTTTTGCCTGCTTTATTAAGCTTCAGGGACACAGAAGTTGCGCAGTGTTGCTAACTTTCATTACTCCGATGCACCAAGGACACACTGTTTTTATTATTTTTTTAGGCCTCGGTTCTGTGCAGAATGCCTTGATCTGACATATTTATCTTTTTTTAATGCATTCTATCCTGTCATTAAGCCGCTTTGACTAATGATCCTTTGTTGTTTAGTTAAATCACTCCTCAGTCCACTTAATCGCTGCACATACAAAGCGTGACCCACTTTAAGGTTTAGCCGTTTTTCACAAGTTAAATGTGTGATGTAGAGCTCTCCAGCTATCCCAGGAATAACTGCTGGAATCTATCGCTCATTCGTTTTGTCTTTATTCTTCCAAGTAGTGCAATTCTAATAAATATCAAAGACAATTTAAACACAACTATGTCTATGCTTCACACTAGACAAATGAATTTGGCCCTCGCCGTAGCATAAGTTGCACTTGGAATCCGCCACGTGAATAATTAATACCGTGTAAGACAGATGCGCTATCCAAAGCTTTGAATATTCAGAAAGATCTAGCCACTTCCGAATTCAAGAGAATGCCAGAGTTGAACTTCCTATTCGTTAGATCTGCGCGTCCCAATCTCTGCCTTGTTGCAGGAAATGTTCTGTAGGTTGTCATATTGCCAAAACCTCCCTTGATCTTTTTTGGATGATGATGGACTAATCTTTGTGTTCGCTTCTTCATTGAAACCGCTTTTGTTTTGGTTGTTCCCAAATGGATAATTGTGAGCTTACAGCATGGTCCAGGTGATCCACTTCAAAGGAAATTCACTTTACTCTACATCGGCCTTCCTGATTTATAGGTTAGTGTTATATTTTTATACATTATTTTATTATTTTGGATTATATAGGAGCTTAAATGCATGCAAAAGAATATACAGCACTTGCTAAAAGGAAGAAAGAAGAACAATAGGATTAAATTTGGTGTTTCTTATGGCATGTACCGCTCCAGGTCGGATTTGAAAGCAGTTCATCCGATTCATAATAGATATGGACACCAACAGGGGTCGTTTGTAATAGTTATAATAAGCAAATAAATGTCAGCTGGACCGTTTTGTTTTACATCACATGCTTTGTTAGTTTTTAACCTCTAAAATAAATCCAGGCAGTGCTTTGTAAGTTAATTCTGTGCAAATGATAGATTACGGTAAAACACTCATGTAAATGAGTAAATGTTTCTTTTTTCTCTGATCACCGCTGAGAAAGGGGCTTTTGAGGGAATAAACTTGCAGCTGGCAGGGGGCATGTTCAGAAGACCTTGTAAACACATTCACACCTCTGATGCATTTCAATACCAGATGACTTATAGCACAATATTGAAAATTCGAGTTCGACAAGCACTTGCATTTCAATGCTGTCTGAGAGGAATCAACAAACACCAGCAATAAAACACTTTCAGCTTTGGGAAGTTGACAAATGAGATGAATGAGGGTAATCAGAGAATGGACATTTTTTTTCTTTCTTTCTTTTCTTTCTTTCTTTTTTTTTTTTTTTTTTAAATACTTGCATTTTATATCATCATTATTTACTACATCTTAGGAATTTAGTTTACACCTCTACCTCAAACAAGTGAATACAGATGTAATTATTACTTTTTTAAATGTCATTTGATAGGTCGTTGTGCGATATGAAAATCATAAAAAAAACTTTAATAATATAAAAAACATATATTATAATATATAATGCATGCATAAATGTACACAAGTAATTCATTATTATGATTATTATTTTACAGAAATGTAAGAAATCATAAATACTACATTTTTAAGAATTTAAGCATGTGTTAAATACCTTACATTTTAAATATATATATATAATATTTCTCCCTTTTATCATCTCTGACATGCTTATTTGTCTTTGATCCACGTAATTATTAACGACTAGTTGAATGATTATTATAATTTTAATTTATACCTTTAAAGTAATTTAAACAATATTTTTATTCAATAACTTATTGAAACTTAGCTCATATTAGCAGCAGTAGTATGCATTTAAGCTTTTTTTTTTTTTTTTTTTAAGTAAGTGTAACGCCTCTTTCTCTTTACCCCATCAGATGAGAATTTGGTTATCTCAACACAGCGTGTCTGGTTTTGCTCAACTGAAATGCACCTGTTTACGAGTTCGTATGTGAAATCCGCAAGATTCCAATCGAATCGAAAGAGTTTATGAAACCACGAGGAGCGCGAATGAAACTGTGCTCAGACAGAGGAAAGGCGCATTCCGCGCACCGATGGACTCTCTCAGATCACCCTATCAGGTGCAAAACCACTGACAGGTTTCCACCCACCACCAACCCAAAACCCCTCAGTGCGCTTCAGCCCTCCTCGGCACACATACAGAGAAGTCCCGTACCATCACCCAGCGCTCTTCCAGGATTTGCCACGGGTCTGTGCGCCTTTTATGTACAAGCGACTCGGATAACAGTGAAGCAACAACTAGGCTAAAGAAGAGACTTCTAGCCTCTCCTTACTTTTTGGGAAAGTTTCCCTCTCCAAACAATGGACACGGGAAGCTGGGAACGATCCACGTAAGGCGTGCGCTTTCAGGTGACTTCGGCAGGTACGAACGGAATTTATCTTTTCATCTCGCGTACTGGATCACGAGTGAGCACTAAAGGTCGCAGATTTTTCACCGAGGAGGAGACACCCCGCTTCAGCCTTTCTTACCAATTCATTTTTTGCGCGCTTTGGTGAGAGAGCGCAGCGCGCTCGGACCGCGGACAAGCGGGGACATCACTGATTTGCGTTTATTCCGCTCTTTTTCAAACAAGAAGCAGCCTCATGCTGCTTCCAGCGGCACATTTACACTTCCTTCATCTCTCTTTTCCTTGGGATTGCACCTCTCCTCCGGGATTTTGTGTGTGAGACAGTGGCGGGGCTCCGCGCGGCACTTACTGGAGCGGTAAACGCTGGAAACAGGTGTATTTGACCAAGATGTCTGGTCTGCCGTCAAGGTTCATCTACGTGTAAGGACTATTCTTAATACTTTATTTGATTCACACTGAGTTCGTACATTCTTGCCAATAGAAGTCGCTCAAAGCCAGGTTTAAGATGAACTGCTACATTTTTATCTGCTGTAATTGCTTGTGATTCACCCCTCCTTACTTCCCTTCTGTCTCTCCATCTCATTCTCTTTCTCTCTCTCTTTCTCTTTCCAGGTGTTTGCATTTTCTGGTCCTCTACTTCCAGTTGCAGGTAAGTCTGGCTGTTTGTCTGTCGTCATGAATCTGGATTAAGGCAGGGATTATGAGGATGTGCCGCCGGTGCGCAAACACAAAGCTTGTTTAATTTGTTGTTTTAAGGTTTTTGAAAACACAGGCATGGGAAATCTACACCCCAGAGGCTGTAAAATTAAAAAAAGAGGTTTTGGATTTGTTGGTGGTCTCGCCAGAGGAATTGAATTTCCTTTTCTCTAAAAGTCTGTGGTTTCCTTTTGTGCTTTTTTTGTGTTTGACCATGAATCTAGTCATTCATAAATAGTCATAATTGTTTCCGTCCAGAATAGTTATTAAACTCAAGGTTTGCCTAATTTCAAGAGGAATACTAAAATAAGCGATTTACATCATGCATTTACATTTTATGAACTCCGTGACCTTTTAGTGGAGATCAAATGCAATGTGTTCGCGCGCGTGTGTAATACTTATTTCTTGGAGGTGAACATTGACCATAAAATGAAACTAAAATGACATTAATTGCATATTAAAGATTGATAGGATTAGACTTAATAAAAAACGTATAAAATAAAACAAAACATATATTTGCTACAGCAGCATGTGTATGTATATTAAGCAATATATCTAAAAAATGTTTCTCTTTCTCTTTAAAAAGTTTGTGTGTGTATATATGTATGTATATATATATATATATATATATAAACAATTAATCACAATCACATACAAAAAGTTTTTGTTTGCGTAATATATATGCATTTATTATGTACACAAACATTTATATTAATAAAACTTATAAATAAGTATATTTAATATATAAACATAACCTTTTTTTTTTTTTAAATATATACATGCGTGTGGGTGTATTTATATATATCTACATAATAAATAAACACAGCACACATACATATATTAGGTAAAAAAAACTTTTATTTTGGATGCGATTAATCGCGATTAACCATTTGACAGCACCAATATATGATTAAATTAAATAATATTTTAAATATATATATATATATATGCAGGTAAGTCTATACAAGTATAAAGCCTACATTTGTAGTGTGCATCATAGTAATGCATCTAAAAAGCCTAAGTGGCCAATCTCTCAACCCCCCCCTCTTAAAAAGCTGTTAAGGTAAGACTAGCTGCAATCTCAGACTCTCCCAAGACTTTGAGGAAGGTGACTAATCCTTTGAATTCAACCGACAAAATATACCTAACACATAAGTAATTAGATATCTGCAGTTCCTTAAATCCGTCTTTACTGACAGATGTACATTCCTCACAAGGCGGGAACGGCTTAATGAGAGCCTTTTTTCTCCTGGCAAATGGGTCAAGGCATTGTGATTATAAAACTTGCATCAGAATGTCGTAATAGAAGGGGGCGATCACCGCTCAAACCAGGAACAAAAGCCACGGCTTTGAAGAAAACGAGACCCATGTCGGTTATATAATTCTGTGCATTCAGTTTTGTTCCAAAGCACTTGGCACAAACAAGGCTTTAGTGTGGCAGGGATGACAGTAGTTGTTCTTCAGGTCATTGACAGACGGAGTACAAGTATCACTTGCTTCTACTGCTAACCGTGGCCTTTGCTGTTGTTGTAGGTTCTCCTTGAAAAAACAAACAAAGTTGTTATTAAGGAGATGCAGTGAAAGACGGCGTGATAAGCACAGTTTAAGTGGCGGTGCACTGAAGCGTTGTTTCCTGAGATGCATCCTGCGCAGAGAGTGGTGTCTGCAGATAGGGCCTATCTGACATGCAAGAGTGCTCGGGACGGGGCCGGGCTTTTGAAGTCGCAGTGAGATTCGTTTGCCTAGGTTGGCTTTGAAGGGAGTCAGGCGGCGTGATAAAAATGTTTGGCCGTGGCTCGTTCCCTGCATAGGCATGCCCTCTGCCTTCCCGCTCCCGTCCGTACGCCACTGTCTACAAAACACACCTCTGTGTCTGAGTAGATGGCCAGATTTTAGAGTAAATCCTTCCGAGGAGAGGCTGTGTGTGCGCAGGCGTTGCTTCTCTGTTTTTCTGAGCTGAAATTGGCCAAGAGCTTAAAATGAACCTTGATTCTGTGTTAAACTGTGTTGTGCTTGATGTAAGAGGGACTCTGTTTGAATGTGTTCATCTAGGAAATTAAAATGGATCACAACAAACTCAGTTACTGAAATGATCTAACTTGAACTATTATGTGTGTAGGTGTTTAAAAGTTAGTGTTAACTTTCAGGATTCAGGATGTAATTTTACATTCAAGCCACTATGAATCAATATGAATACGATCACCTTTTTGCATAATGCATAATATAACTCTCCTAAATGCAGTTATGTTTTTTGTTTATTATAGCATACATTCAAAAGGTCCTCTCAAGTATATTTATCATTAAATGCTGTGTATGATATCGTTTGAAAGTCTGGGCTCAGTAAGTGTTTTACTTTTATGTATATTTTATTTATGTATTTTAAATATGCAGTATGCCACCATTTGAAAGTCTGGGATCAGTAAAATTGAACATTTTCTTATTTTTATGTTTATTTTATTTTGTTTTATTTTAAATTTTTTAATTAAAAAAATGTATACTTTTATTCAGCAAATATGTATCAAATTGATCAAAAGTAGCAGTAAAGACATGTATAATGTGATGAATATTTGTATTTCAAATAAATGTTGTTCTTTTGAACTTTCCATTCTTCAAAATATACTGTAAAATACATATATATATATATATATATATATATATATAAATTATGTAATACGTACGGTGTACATCTTAGGACATCATCAGACCTCTGTCATAAAATGAAAATGCGTCATGCCTCAAACTGAAAGGCCTTTGTCAATGGACCAAACTGACTTAAGAAAAAATCGTGACTTAAGTCTAAAAGGCTCCAGGTCTCGAAAAAATGATGTCCGGTGTCAGGTCTCTTACAATCAGGCATAGGGTGAAAGGGTTTCAGGTTAAAAGGCATCAGACAAAAAGTAATCAGGCAAAACAGACTCAGGTAGAGTGTGACGTTGCCCCGCCACGTGTGACGTCACTTGTATGTAGCCCAAGCACCACCCCTTTGCTTGGGTTGCGTGCATGTGACATTTCGGTCTGATGACTTTTAACCTGATGACTTTTAGTCTATTTCACCCTATGCCTGATTGTACGAGACCTGACACCGGACGTCGACCTGAAGCCTTTCAGATTAATTTACGATGCAGTTTGGTCCATTAACAAAGGCCTTTTAGTCTGAAGTCTGACAGGGTCCTAAAATGTACACCGTAATTACGTTAATAAATAAAAACTATTTTAACACATTGACAACAATATTATTGCAAAATTATGTGAAACTAAAGACTGCACTAATTTCTGCTGAAAATTCTGCTTTGCAGCACAGGAATAAATATTATTTGTAAATATATAAAAATATAAAACAAGTATTTTACTTTGTAATAATTTTCCCCAAAATATTACTGATTTTAATATAATTTTCATCAAATATATGCAGCCTTGGTGCGCATAAAAAACTACTTTCGAAAACATTGTAAAAAACTGACTTGATTTTCTGAATAGTATTTTCATCAATATGTTCAATCTCTTATTTTGCTTTTTTATTATCTTGGGATAAAATATAATAATCACATTGTTTTTAAGTGATTTTCCTTTGTAATTCCTACATTAATGGGTTAATATAGCCAGTTGTGTCATGCTGATGTATTTCGTAGCAGTCTTGCATTCAGCATGAATCTCTATGGAAGTTTCTTTCTCAACTCTGTTGAAAAGATTTTTTTTCCTTTTTGTACTGTGCGCTGTGCTTTTCCCCTCATGCTCCCTAAATGTCATTAATTAGCTGAGGTTAAAATAACATGGAGTGGAAGCATGTAATGTGAGCGTAATTAACCACCTGAGAGAAGCCACATAAAAGCTCATTACAGGATAATTACCCCTCGTTTCAGCCCGGGAGAGAGTAGTCTTGGCTGGGACGGAGATTCCAAGGTTTTTAGAGGTATATGTTTTCCTCACATATGGAAGGATGACAGAAGAGGAGGGGGAGAGATAGGAGGATATTGGATGAGAAGTGGATTGGTGATTTTCATATAAAGCCTCGGGTGAATGTGAGCGACAGGAGATGCCATGGCAAGCTATATTGTATTTTATTATGTTAGTGCTTTGTGTGTTTGTGTGTGTGTACCAGTGCAGCAGTCTTCAGTTGTGTACATGTACTTCCCATACTTACAGGTGTGTATGTGTGATTTATGAGTGTGATTCTTACCTTAGGCAGATATTTGTTTGATGACAGAGTTGGATCTTTCAGGTGGATAATTGCTGGAGACTTGCTTGTGGAAATTGAAAACTTGACTTCTCGGTGTAGCTGCAGGCTCAGCGTATTCAGATGTTTTATTTAGTGAGAGAGAGAGAGAGAAAGAGAGAGAGACAGGCACTAAAACATGCAGGAATCACTCTAAACTGAACTTCCATTGAATTTTTTTATTGCTTGAAACTAAGTCAAGTCACCTTTAATTATATAGGGCTTTTGCAGGAGTTAATAACAGAATCAATTATGCAAAGCATTTTGAAATAGTAATAAATGGAAGTTTCTGCTGTGAAGTCAGTTTAGTGTTGCTTCAACACGATGTACAAATTTTACCCTATTTACTTTGCACACAATAAATGGTTTATACTGTTTTATCCCAGCATGTTTCCTCCCCCCCAAAAAAGTGTGCTGTCATAATTTTTTGCCAACAAGAAAAATAGCTTTTCCTCTGAAAAGACTACCACTGTTCTGGCACGTAGTGGAAACTTTCCAGTCAATTCCCAATTGATGAAATCCTGTCTTCTACACAATAAAAGTAAATCAGTTATTAATGCTGTTTAAGGATTTATAAATTTTTTTGGTGAAAATGCTAGTTAGTGTCCATGCACCTCAGTATTTAAGTGACCATTTCCCAAATTATCCACAGATAATGTATTTTTATTTTTTCATTCAAAAACTGAAGTGCATAAGACCAGAGCTTCCTTTCCCGAAAACATTGTAAACAATGGTGACAATAGTTCTAGGATCACTTTAGGCTTAAAATGCTTTAAAAAAAAATTATACCAAAGATCTGTTGGTAGCATAAAGCAGTTCTTAAAATGCATGCAGTTAAAAGTGAATCAAGAAATACATCAACACATTTTGTTCTCGCTGGTTCTAGGAATCTCACCAGAGTTCCGCCGACTTCCGGTTCTACATCGAGAACCACACGAGAGACGACGTGAGTCGGAAGCAGGTGCGGATATATCAGCTCTACAGCCGAACCACTGGGAAACACGTGCAGATCCTGGGCAAGAAGATCAACGCCAACGGAGACGATGGGGGCAAGTACGGTACGGGAGTGTTCCTGTGCTCTGGATAAACCAAGCAGAAGAACCTGTAACATTTGACTCAGTTTGTAGTTTGCTTGTGAACTCATAAGGCAGAATCATCAAAAAACAAATGTTGTTATCATTTAGTCACCCTCATGTCATTCCAAACATGTATGACTTTGTTTCTTTGGTTAAAAACAGGTGAGGGAGTTATAAGGACTGCACTGGTTACTCTTACTCTCTTAATAAAGAAGCAAAACAACACAGAGGTTTATTAAATGTGGTATTTTAATAGTAGGTTATACAACTGAGCACAATAAATCATTGAAAATAAGTCAACTGCTGTGGAAGCATCAATGACTATTTTCATGCTCATAAAAATTCTGTTTTAGGTCTATATTCAGGTTACAGCCATATAACCTGAATATAATATTTACTGTCCTGTACAGTATTTATGTTTATGATGTTTACATACTATTTATATTTGGGGGCATTCCTTAATCTGACAGTTGAATTGTGGCATGACTCAAATATTGTACGATTCATATCTGAATATTATTGTGCATGTCATTGTAGTCAGTGAGTTACATTGAACGAATCATTGAACAAATTCAGGCACTTCTACTCCACTCATTGAACTCTCAAGAACACAGATCTTCAGTAAAAACATTGTCTGTGTATTTCTCACACTCAAGTAAATTGGACCATTTTTATGAAACTCTTATAATACTTGTATGATTCTTTTTGTCAAATTCATCATGATGAAATAAAGTCATACAGGTTCAGAATGACACACGAGGGTGGATAAATGATTAAAGATGTACTATCCCTTTAACTCAGATCTATTCTTATGCTGCATGTCTTCCTAAATGTCTTTATTTGTTGCAATCTCTGAATGTGAGCGTGCCTTAATCCGTTTTCTGATATTTATATATAGAATCATTAAATCTGCCTTCTAAATAATTAGGCTAATTTAAATAATGCATTCCAACATAAATGTCTGGTTTCACAGACAAATCAGGATTAGTTCATTTTTTAACTAGGACATTTAAGTATTTTTAAAAACATGCTTTAGAGAGAAAAGAAAAAAAACATTACTGGTGTGCATCTTGAGACAAAACAAAGGCACTGACATGTTTAAAGATCAGCCAGTGCAAGTTTCTTTCAGTTGAAACAGCTCAGATTTACATTTTAGTCTTGGACTAGGCCTAAGCCTTGTCTGTGAAATCGTGAGGAAGTGTTTAGTACTCTCCATTAGCTCCATTTAACCTATTTTACTCTGTTTAAATACTCATTTTACTTTGTTTAAAACCAGAGAATTCCATCTAGGCCTGCTAATATCATATCATATCTAAGATGAACTTCTTCTCTTTAACATCCAACCTGAGCTGTTATTAATCAAAATGTATCAAAGTATAAACAAAACAAAAACCTCAGAACTGATGGGCAGCGTGCCCCAGCGGTACGAGTGTGAGAACAGAGACTCGGAGTGAAGATAAACACACTGAATGCAGCACTTAACTTTGCCGACTGATACAAGCATGTTTATATTTCAGTCTTGTGCTCGTTTGTGTCAGTCAGAGCTGCTCAGCATAAAGATTCCACAGCAGACTCCATAAAGCTCTAGTCCAGGATTCCTATACCTGCGTAAACCATTTTTGGATGTTTCTGTTTGTGTCTTTTTGTTTGGAGCTTTATTTCTTTTGTTTGTGCTTAAAATTAGAGTTCACCCAAAAATGAAAATTCTGTTATTAATTATTCACTCTAATGTCGTTCCAAGACTTTTGTTCATCTTCACAATGCAAATGAACACATCACCCTAGAGCACTATTTTGGAGAGTATCAACGTCTGCTGTTTTGTGTCAGTAGCACCAAACGTTGTTTACTCTTTGATCTGAATATAAACAACATATCCGTGTGCATGCGTTGCAAACATTGTTTAAGTATGTGATACTTTCCAAAATGGCGCCATATAGTGACATAAATGCCATATTGATGAATAAAGTCGGAAGTTTAGTTTTCATTGCGCACAAAAAGTGTTTTCGTAGCTTTAGAATATTACAGTTAAACCACTGATGTCACATTAATTATTTTAAATATGTCCTTTCTACGTTTACGTTTCGCAGTCTTAATCGTGTTATCTACTGGAGGGTCAGAGAGCTTTCAGACTTTATCAAAAATATCTTAAAGGATTAGTTCACTTTCAAATAAAAATTTCCTGTTAATTTACTCACCCCCATGTCATCCAAGATGTTTATGAATTTCTTTCTTCAGTCGAACAGAAATTAAGGTTTTTGATGAAAACATTCCAGGATATAATGAACTTCAATGGACTCCAAACGGTTGAACGTCAAAATGACAGTTTCAGTGGAGCTTTAAGTGCTATAAACGATACACCTATCTAGTGAAACGATCGGTAATTAATAAAAAAGTATATGCTTTATAAAGGCAGAAGTAGAAGTACTGAGTCAGTGTTTACAAATAGTTGAGAAGGAGGACTGTTCAAAAGTTGTTGAATGTTCAGTGACACACGTTCAAATGTCTCTGTGTCAGTTTTTTGCTTAAAATGGTCAAATTGTGACTTTAAGACTCGGTACGTATGCCTACATCAAGAATGACCTTTTCAACACAATGTTGTATTACGCTAAAGGCAGAAAAGAGCAAGACGAGCATTTGAGTTTCTAAAGCATATACATTTTACATATATTTTTTAAATGACCGATCATTTAGTTGTCTCGTATTGTTTATAGCACTTTGAAGCTCCATTGAAACTGTAATTTTAACCCTTGATCGTTTGAGTCCATTGAACTGTGCTATATCCTGGAATGTTTTCATCAAAAACCTTCATTTCTTTTTGACTAAAGAAAGAAATACATACACATCTTGGATGACGTGGGGGTGTGTAAATTTTCGGGGAATTTGAATGTGAACAAATCCTTAAATTTGTGTTCTGAAGATGAATGAAGGTCTTATGAGTTTAGAACGACATGAGAGTAAATAATTAATAACAGAATTTTCATTATGTTTGGGTGAATTATATCTTTGAGTAAGGAGAAATTATTTAATCTGAGCTGATGTTTTTTTGTGTTACACTCATACATATGTTGGTCCAAACTTGTGTGACTTGAAAATCCTGATATTGACCTTGCACATTTATTCAAAGTTATTAAGATAACTATTTATGTATGGGGGGGTAAATGAATCATAGAGGTTTGAGAAACATTAGCACAAATAAATTATCATAGATTAAATTTTCATTTTTATTTACTTGTAATTTGGTCGCTAGTTTGTGCTTACAGGTCCTTTTCAAAAAATTAGCATATTGTGATAAAGTTCATTATTTTCTGTAATGTACTAATAAACATAAGACTTTCATACATTTTAGATTCATTACACACAACTGAAGTAGTTCATGCCTTTTATTGTTTTAATATTGATGATTTTGGCATACAGCTCATGAAAACCTAAAATCTCAAAAAATTTGCATATCATGAATTTGCAAATCATGCATATCTTTCTCTAAACGAGCTATTAACCTAATCAGCTGAATCAACTAATTAACTCTAAACACCTGCAAAAGATTCCTGAGGCTTTTAAAAACTCCCAGCCTGGTTCATTACT
>JAUMHI010000055.1:6180180-6194343 GCA_032359435.1 Enteromius unitaeniatus | reverse complement strand
ATTTTTTTCATATGGATTTTAAGTATACCATTGAAAAATGACTGAATACATAAGCTTAAGCAACAAAATATTGTTTCTTTTTGTTCAACCAAGTCCAACAGACCAGTGCAATATTGCCATTAAGTGAAGTAGCAATAGGATATTTAGAAATATAGTAGCCTACATTTTAGAAATTCAGGAACCCTATAGGTAGGTAGACAACCTACCATCAGGTGCGTGATTCCACGTTGAGCCATATATACTACCCACAGCCGTTGTTCACTGATGAGCTGCGCAAAACCGTGTTCATTATCAGCGTGGATTTGCGCAGCTCGTCAGTGAACAATGGCTGTATGTAGTATATATGGCTCAATGTGAAATCACGCACATGACTCCATTTACCGCTGATTACAGGACCGGCTTTACTGACAAAACGCGCAAACATATCGGCCAATCTGGATTGGTGCATCCCTACTTTCAAGTACATTCAGACATAGATATATATATAGAATGACTAGATGTCTCATCTTCGTTGCTGGTCATCGGAGTCGAACGTCTTACCACAGGCTGCTCGCTCACCAAAAACATTGTATGATTCTATATATATCAATGCGTTCAGAGCATTAGAAACGGTAATTGGTGCTCCAGTATAATCGGTCCGCCGAAACTCATCCAGTGAGAAGCGTTCCGCGGTGCAAAGATAAGTGCGATTAAAATGCGTTAAAAATAATTTAACGCGTTATTTTTGTGTAATTAATTAATCTAAATTAACGCGTTAAAGTCCCAGCCCTAGTATAAATATATAGACATTATTATTGTTATATAAATCATCACATAATTAATAATAAAGTTTAAAACATAAAGTTCTATATTTAGAATTTGGTGTATATATATATATTAGGGCGGGGACTTTAACGCATTAATTTAGATTAATTAATTACACAAAAATAACGCGTTAAATTTTTTCATGCATTTTAATCACACTTATTTTTGCACCGTGGAACGTTTCTCACTGGATGAGTTTCGGCGGATTGATTACTGGCTCAATGTGAAATCACGCACGGCACAATATTGGTCTGTTGGACTTGGTTGAACAAATTTAAACAATATTTTGTTGCTTAAGCTTATGTATTCAGTCATTAATCAATTGTATACTAAAAATCCTTATGAAAAAACTTCTCACTGTTCTCAGGTCAAATATTTATATGCGATTAAAATGCGATTAATTTCGATTAATTAATTACAAAGCCTCTAATTATTTAGATAATTTTTTTTAATCGAGTCCCGGCCCTATATATATATAAATTATAAAAAAACTATTATTAAGATTTGAACTGTCTGCTTTGCACAGGTGGCAAGATTGCTTACTTAATTGAATTAGGCAGTTAATGATGACTTTTGTGAGTAAATCTAATTTAAATAGCAAGAAAACATGTTTGTGCTGAAATTAATAATGATTCTGAATAGTTATATGAATATAATAAGAATGCACATATTGCAGCACTCTCCTTGCACATTTACACTATAAAAAATTACTTTTCAATGTTGTAAATAAATACAATTTGAGTACATTTTACTATTTCGGTCTTCTAAGCTGAACATTTCCACATTAGATCTGTGCTTCTGCACTGAATTGTTTTAGGATCTACAGCTGGATTAAGCTGGTTAGTTAATGACTAAGGTGGTTAGTAAGCATTTAGTGAACTGGCCCCATCATGCATCACCATATGGAGACTTGCTATCGCTATTTCTCTCTTTGTGTCTGTAGGAAACCGAGCTTGACTTTGCTTTCAAGTCTTGATTTGAATGGAATCCTATGAGGTGAAGCGTTCGCTTGCATTACAGTGAATCTCTTTCGGGTCTCCATTTGTCTTTCTACCCCCCTTCGTCTTTTTACTTTTTCTCTCATCCGTCACTACGGATGGACAGCTTGCTAATGAAGGAAACTGAATGGAGTGCGGAGGCATTATCCCAAACTTCTCATCCATTCAGAACGGCTTCTCGTTTAATGGCTTAGGCCACACAATAGCAGATGTAAATAAAGATCAAATGAAAGAGGCCATGACACACTCGAATAGCCAGAGAGAGATGCTATCTGCACAGGCTGATATTCAAAACCTCTTGGGAAGGCGATAAAGGACCTTTCCTTGTTGAAGAGTGTCTACCTTTTTGTTTTAAATGCTGGATTGGGTTACAGAGAAGACTGAACAGGTTATAGAGTTGACTGAGTGAGTGAGCGGGGAGGCTGAGAGAGAGAGAGAAAACAGATTCTAAACTGTATGAGGACCTCAAGCAGACAGATAGAAACATGGCAGACCACCCTTACAGCAGTTGTGGTCGGTATACTGGAAAAAAAAATAAAATAGTGTAGGATTTAAACTTTGGAACTATTTTTATTCAGAAATTGCAAGTAAATCTCACAAATAATTACAATGTGTATAAAAGACTGAAATAGCATTTTCGTGTAACACTATTTTATTATTCTTTGTTTTAACTTTTAACATTTCATCTGTGTTTATAGATGAAGATGTTGAAATGTTTCTAAACAAATATTTGCTCCAGTCTATTGAAATAAATATTTATGCTGAACAAAGTTAACTTTTTAAAACTAGTTTTTAAGCATGTGTTTATGTCAGCAAAAAAAATCTATACAATAATGTGTGCAATATATTACACGGGCAAGCAAAAATAAAATAATCAAAATTGATTAATGTAATAAATGATGGTGATACGGCTAAAGCACAGTTATTTAGAGGTGAGAGAAAAAGTGGATAAAAGACGTTAGGTGCTATAGTTATGCAGTTTTACCAAAACATTTCAAAATGTTATAATGCAACATTTATGTAAACACAGAGGATGGTAAACAGACGAAACATTTAATATTTCAAAATAAAAGTCACATTCATGCGAACCTGTTGAATTCCTCTTGTGTTTATTTGTGCCCTTTAAAGGGATTCTTCACCCAAAAATGAAAATTGTGTCATTAACTACTCACCCTCATGCCATTTTAAACCCAGAAGACCTTTATTAATCTTCGGAACACAGATGAAAAATATCTTTAATGAAATTTGAGAGCTTTCTGAACCTGCATAGACAGCAACCCAACTATGTTCAAGATTTAACCCTAATGTGTTAAAACCTAATGTCTTTTAATGTCTTTTAACACCCTAATGTGTTAAAAGAACAACATAATACTAAAATAATTACAATAGTAGTGGATGTGCGTGAGACTGTGGCCGGAAAGGGTAGACTACAGCTGGAAATGCTGCAAAAGTTGTCTTCTTCACTATCTGTTAAATTTTTTCCTGTCCATCCGGTGAGATTTTAAGAGATTTTGGTTCAAAGGACTTTACAACAATGGAGATTTTACGTCACTTCCAGACGTATCTCTTCTAGCCACAACCGTATGAAACCGATGGTTAAGTAGAGACACCCTATGCTATAAATGATATTGAACCTGAAGAAAAATATTTATTTAATGCTTTCTGTGTTATATTTCATCAATGTGAACTTCATGAGTAACGCAATAGCAAAACAGATGCAGATAAACTGTTAAAAGCATCATTTGCAAAAGCACGAGCAACAAAAATGATCCATAGCCTCAACACAAAAGACTGAATTGAACGTCAAATTGAGCTGGACCCGTGGTCCCGTGGTAACAGATAGCATTCAGGCACTTTGTGCTGCTGAGGGCTTTATCTGTCCATCAGGGAGCTTCAATCACAAAGAAGCTTCACTTGAGCGCAGATGAACCAGCCTTGAGCAGATATATACTAATCTCTGTCCTGTAAAAAACTCACATTGTGTGCCATCAGTCAAATGCTCGACGTGAAGTTAAAGTAGCATTCTTGTGTTTTATAGTCTGGGGAAGTACCTACAGGTGTTGCTGTGCAAATATCATCCTACCACATGTTCTGAAATTATTAGAGCAGAGGTTTGCATGACAGCGCTTGGCCCTGGACCGGGAACAGTCAATTTCAGGATGAATCAGCTAAAACAATAACAAACAATGAAATTCCGATCTTTATCATTCATACTGCAGCGTTTCACAACGCCTGTCAGGATTATCTAGGTATCTTGCATCTTAGTCGTGAAGTCAAATCAGCGATGGTATTTAGGAAGTCCGGAATTGAATACAGTTCTAAGCTGAAAATGGCTTTTGTGTTTTGCAAATAAAAGATAATAAATAATATAATAATAATAATAAATATAAAATGTAACATATATTAAATAAAAACTAAACTTTGCACATCTGATGTAAACTTTAAAAATGTACATATAATTCAGAAATAGTTTTTAGAAAGCACAAATGTTCTCAAATGCACAAAAGCACAGATGTTCTCTTTAACTCACAGAATTGCAAAACTTGACATATAACGATATACATTCATGATTTATTATTATGTTTTTATTCCTACTTTTGCTACAAATTTCTTAAATGTTTTAATTATACAAATAATTCTATAACTTTTATTTTTATTATATATATATACGTTACTACTACTACTACTAACTCATTGTATCCAAGTTATTATTATTATTATTATTATTATTAATAATACTAATAGCACTTCTACTAATAATAACGGTAACACTTTACACCTATTAGTTACTTATTAGCTGGCATATTACTAGAATATTAGCCATTTATTAGTAGTAATTAAGCACATATTAATGCCTTATTCTACATCCCTAATCGCCAATACCTACAGTATATTTAACAGCTACTATTAATAAGATTATTAAGATTGATTAAGATTTATTCCAGGAAAAGACATACAAAGTGTTACCATAATAATTACTATATGCATATTATAAATGTGAACATAAAAGTTGCTCATTTTTAAAAGTAATTTTTACATGAATCTTTGATAACTTTTGCATTAAATAACAAAAACAATGGTCATATCACAGCTAAAACACAGGATTGCACTTTCCCTACACAGTGCAGTTTGAAGGTGCTATTAAAAAAATAAAACAACTAAAATGTGACATCTTGTTAGTTAAGATTGAGAAAGAGATTTTGGGTGGCATGCTGACAACTTCTGCATAAGAAAAAAAAAAACATCAAGCAAGCTGTTCTCAGGAAGACTTTTGATTTCTGATGAGTGCTGCGTATTAAACGCCTGCCCTCTTCCTGATGCTTGATAGGGACTTTCCACTCTCAGACACTCATTAATCAAAGCAAAACTCATCAAAAAGATGAATGTCACATTTTAGTGATTCATTCCAGCAGAAAAAAAGCCGCCCTGCCCCGAAACACTGATTTCACTATTTAGCAATTCAAAGCCAATTTGTAGGTGTTGCTTTGTCGTGTAGCCGCACTGCAGTGATTGATGGCAAACCTGTGTTTTCTTTAGCCTATTAAAGGCTGCAGGTTTTCCTGCTCATAAGTTAAACAATAGCAAAGATGTTCAAGACAGGAGTGGTAGAACTGACAAGAAAAACATCTGGGAATATATTTAATTTCAATAGGAGATCAGAGTTATAACAGAATTATTAATGAGTTGAATAACAAAAGAAGCAAAAGGAGTCATCTGTGTTTGATGGCTCTTTTCTTGGCATGGAAAACAACGTTAAATCGCAACCACGAACTGGGAATATTGATGCCTTTTCATTATTATGCACATTCCAGAACATTCACGCGCCTGTTGCAGACTCACTGAAGCTCGGATGACTCAGGAATGATCTCCTCATTGTTGAGAAATCTGCTGGATAAAGTTGGAAAAGTCGAAGGGTGGAAATCCATTTTCTGCCATTCCTTGGCTCGGGGCGTCAGTTTAACCATAACAATATAAAAGAGTATCACTTCACGGTGTCAGAGAAGTGTTGCAGATGTGTCCTTCCTTCACTTAAGGAGTCTGTGGTTTGGGGCCAGATTCAATTTATGCCTTTGTCTCCTATCCCGGGTTAAGCTGTGTCATTTGTAACCAAGACATAACATGAAACTTGAGGCCTTTTGTTCCAAAGTGCTATTCGGTCCTCTCTCCTTCCCACTGAGTTCACAATTTAATAAAGTCTGGAATATATTCACGCTCACTCCATAAACAAAAACGCACCATTTCTCAGCTGTGGTCTGAGGGCCGTATCGTTCTGAACAATCTGTCTTTCTGTCTCAGACTTACCCTGTCCTTCAGTAAAAAAAGACAGTTTCATCCGCTTTTATTGTTAAGGAGACAAAATAAGTGAAATTTTGCTAGGTTCCGATATCATGGCGAGTCAAAATAAAGAAATGTTATCTGACAAAGAAAAGGTGAATCACCTTTCTGTGAGCTTCAAATCCAGTTTCTGTAGGTTGGAGTATATAATGTATATATAACCACAGTGATTTTTCACACACACATATACTAAGATCTGTTAGAATTGGTTGGAGTAGGCTTTACATACATATAGCCAACCTGATCTCACAGAATTGCGTGAAATAACCACGAACTCTTAACGCATAATTCCTTGTTAGGATCACGTAATGACTGAAAATGACTTAATTAATTATTAAATTTATTTTTAAATTTTTAAATTTCTTGTCTCTGGTGTTTCTACTTAAATAAATGCATTTTCTGAGATTAAATAAAGTGTTAAACCTATGATAATAGTTTCCAAAAGCACATGGAATCATAGTTTCATCACATGACAGTGTTGTGGTTTGCTCCCGATTGGGTTGTTTTCGGGATTTTGCCACAGATTCACCCTGTGCACATTTTTATATTTAGTTATATTGAAAAAGCTTTATATTAATTAATTCAGTTAATCTTTTTACTGTTTTAACATGGATTTTTCTGGAGACCAAAACAGGAGAGCACCCAAACGTAAATGAGACTCTATCATGGCGGCGGCCATCAGTTGCTCAGAAAAAGGTGGATATAGACCACTTTGGAGTAGATGTCACTTGCAGTTGTGTGCACATTGTGGTGACAAAAAAATACTGGTAAACTGCAGAAGGAAACAGGTAAATCCATGGAATCATAGAAAAAAAAGTATGTCAGGAATGCAATTCATTTTTATATAATACTGTTGGCATAGGCGTTTAAATGGACAGTCTGTGGAAGAAGTCTTTGTACTTCTGTATAACACATATCATTCCATTTCAGAAAAGAATTCCGTTTTACCCTTTCGGTCAAATATAACATTACAGTTTTAACTTGTCAATGCTAAAAGATTACCACGGTATAAGTAAGATATTGCACGGCTAGCTGTGCATTATATGATTTTAATATACTCTGGAGAGGCCTCTACATCATGCATTAAAACTGTTTAATGCACAGCTAATTGGTTCATTATCCTTTACATACGCACTGGTCACTGGTATGATTCTCATGTCTTTTTCTATGCAGTTACTACTTTTGTTTTGGGTGGTTTCTCACCAGAAATAAAAAGCTAAATGTCGACTATAAACAACTGTCAAACAATGTGTCACTAATGTGAATGCTTCTTACTCTTTCATTTAAAACAGTTTTCCTTGAAGCTTGAGTCACAATTGTTTACCAGAGCTTGATTATAAATGCAGTGAGACTGTGCAAGTGTTCGGTTTGATGATGTTTAATTTCCACCAAAAACCCCACTTAGACACTTATTAGTAACGCTTGTTAGCAACCCCTTTTTTAAACTAAAGAAAAGCATAAAAAATTAAAAGGGTGTATTACTGTATTTATGTCGTGGAATAAAGTGTAAAATACGTTGAGCTTGTGTTCACCACAGAACTTATTTCAGCCATTTAACCAAAAAGCAATTATTTAAAAAAATCATTGACTTCTGGACAATGGAAGCAGAAGTGCTAAAATGCTCATTTCAAGGTTTTGGCCTACAAAAATATGTCATCCCTGCTCCACTCTATTGCAAAGATTATATATGTTGTCTGCCTAGCATTTGTGGTTTGTGGGAGGAAATGGACATTGAAGTAAAATCCACTTCCCCTTTTTTCTCAAGCACACGAGAGCTTATAAAATGTGGACCACTGCCAGACCCAACTTATAGAAGCAGTGATGTAATGTTTATACAATATAGGGTTATTTCACTTCACTGTCAGGCTGCAGCCTCACCTGTGATTATTCCATCCCTGAGGAATCTCGGCAGGTTGAGAAGAGGGGTAGACAGTGACGGCTCTGTGACAGAAGAAGCTTTGCTGGGTATACGGCCCAAACAAGCAGGTTCGCACAAAGCCAAACTATATGGCTGCACTGGCATCCGTTCAAGAATGGGGAAATTTCAGCACACAGATGGGTGGTGGGACGAAAGCATTTGGTTTGTGCTAGATGTGTGGTCATCTTACATGCCGCAGAGGTGTTTCCTCAGGAGACAGACCCTGTGAGAAAATCTCTCTCCGTTAAGAGAGACCAGCTGCTCAAACATCCCAGATACACGTGCAGAACCTGTGAAATATTGAATGCTAAGTGTTAAATACAAAGATGCCTGTTTCGTCAAATTAGTTCATTATTGCTATTAGTTGCACACTTTGGTTGATAGCATTTGAAGATATATGATATATGAGATATAAGTCGAACTACATGAAACGACATTCAACACCTGTTTTAATTCTACAATAATAGTTATTTAAGAAAAAAAATGGGATAATAAATGAGAAACAGTATTTGGGTGTTCGAATTTTTTTTTTTTATTCACTTGATTTTGGACAGCAACATTTGAAAGCATACATAAAAAGGGATTCACAACCTTTTTTACTTGGGTAATAGTTCAGTCAAACGGTAATACATGAACAATCATGGTTCAGTCGAGTCTCTATAGATGTAGTAAAAAGGTGGGATATAGCTTTTTCCATTGGGACTTAATTGGACCATGAAAAGTGGTCTCAGACAAAAGGGGCTGTACAAAGGCAGAGAAAGTTTAAGAGAGAAAAAATACTCAGTGCATCTTTAAAAACATTGCACAAGTGTTTGTAATTGTAATTAAAACCAGTACATAAAATGTGTGCATGATAAGAAATATACTATTGTTTTTATCAGGACAATGCATGTCATTTTACTGTAATGTTTGTAAGTAAAAAGAAAAAAAAGCTTTACAATATAGAGAAAAATGTATGAAATGTATACTGCCCTCCAAATATTTGCAAACACTCTTGGCAAAGTGTGGTTTTGGATGATTTTTATAATGCATCTTTAAGAACATTGCAAAGACTTTTTAAATCGTAACTGAAAAACAAAATTTAATAAAATAAAATAGTGTGCATGATAAAAATACTTTGTATTTATCAGGATAATGCATGTCATTTTTTTTATATAATTAAGAGCAACATTTACATGATAGCTATTAGTATATTTTAAAGCACCAAACAGCTAGGTTAATTTATATTTATTTATTTAATTTACCATTATATCAGGAAATAAAACTACAAACTAAATACAAACATCTAAAATCCTCTATTGCCAAAATAAGGCACATTTTAATTGCATGCAATTTTAACTGCACTTTAAAATGAATCCTGCAACAGATATAAAAGGCAGTGCTTACACGAAATTACTAATAATAGCAATCGTGACGGCAACACTGTAGTTATTTGTTTACATATCTGTGACGCACTGATATGTATGTGCTTACAAAACTTTCCCAGAGAAAGAGACAGACAGGGAGGGAAAGAGGTAGACAGATAGACAGGTCAGAGGTTAAACATTGCTTAGTCACATTTCCTCCCGGCCCATTTTAGCTTGACTACGGCAAGTCAAAGGCTTGTGCTTTCAGTAACGTCACGGTTCAATACAGAGTTCAGCCTGGCGCTGCTCACTCAAGTACACCTTTGTTTAAAGGACGCAGCCCTTTAATCTGCAATGGGGAGAATATTTCAGGCAGCGATTTCCGAAGGAATCATTGGCCGTCAGGTAAACTCCAAAATACCCAAATGTTTTGACAGATTCCAAGGTTACTAAAGTATTTTGATGGAAGCTGGAACAAAATATTTTGATAAGGAGGCCTGAAAGATGAAATTAATGGCACATTGTGGAGGACCCGTCTTGATCTCCAGCATTATGCGAGCATGTGTAAAAAGATAAGGCTTAGAGCTGGTAATGTACTGCTGGCTTTTAATAGTTCAACAAACGGTTTTGGCCACAGCATGTTCAGTACAGCCAAAAATGAGAGTGTCCATAAGTGTCTCAGGGAGCCGTAAACAAAGCCACACATTCAACAGCACTAATCTCTTCCTATACAACATGAGCTTACACCTGATCTCCTGCTGGCATCGCCAACTTACTCATCTGTGTGAGACTGAAGGGATTTCATCAAACATCGCTGCATCATTCAGTATGTTTACATACATGTTTATCATATGAAGCTATTCCGATGACAGGCTGCTGAAAGTTTGGGTGTTCACAGATTCCACACTATGTTCCTGTAATTATATTCAAACCCAAGTACATCACAGCAACATCAGGCGAATGCTCCAGCCTTAGGTGCATTATTTACAGGACGTTTAAGTACTTACTCAGCTCGTATTGCTCTGTGTTTGACTGGTCAGGCCCATTTCAGTTGCTTCACTACAGTTCTGGTCAATGTTCTTGCACAAGCTGAAAAAAATAATAAATCTGTCAGAAAGTCAGAGATAACTGTACATGCTACTGAGTATTTATCAACTATTCCAGATTTGCAGTGAGTTCCAAAGAGTTTGCAAAGTGTTTATTGTGCTAGTGAAGCAAATAAAAAGCATTACTTTGTGCTGAATTTAATTAAGTTTAAGTTATATATCTAAAATATTTTAAAATAATATAAAATATCAAATAATTTTTACTTCATGAAACATTACTTGTAAAGAAAAGACCTTTTCTGTCATTGAAAAAAATAAAATAAAAAGGGTAATCGTGACTTTCTCACAAATCTGTCTTTTTTTCTCAGAATTGCATGATAAAAACTCGTTGTTTGATTTAATTGATATCCGATTTGCAATTCTGAGAACACATCAGTTTTTTTTTCCTCAAAAGTGGACTTTATAATTCGCAAATGTTTAAATCTCACGACACAAGATTGCTACAAGGAGTCTACCAGGTTACTAGGATTTATAAATCTTTATTAATTTTAATGTTCAATTAATCCAGCAGACCTTTATTAATATGTAGAAGTCATGTAAACATTTAAAGCACATGCCTTTTATTTTATTAGTCTGTGTGAAATTTACACCAACAGTAGATTTCCTTGATGTATGACTAACTCCCTGCCTTACACCATCGCCCAAAACTGACCTTACGAAAGACTCCGATCCAAACAGATCACATTGCTGTTGCATACATAACGTCTGAACTTTGAAGAATTCAGTAAGCTGGTCACTTGAATCCACTTCACTGTTTCCATAAGAGCATATAATAAGTCATGATAAGAACAAAAAATATGGGAAAAAGACAGGCTCCGTTCGAAAAACAGAAGCAGCATTTTAAAAGATTAGTTCACTCAAAAAATACACATTTACTACCCAAGATATAGATGAGTTTGTTTCTTCTTCAGAGCAGATTTGGAGACTTGCTTACCAATGGGTTGTCTGTGTTGAATGGGTGCCGTCAGAATGACAATTCAAACAGCTGATAAAAACACCACAGTAATTCACCAGTGATCTACAAGACTCCAGCCCATCACTTAACATCTTCTGAAGTGAAAAATATTTTAAAGAAAAAATAAAAGTATTATTAAGGCACTTCCAGAGAAAATACAAGTCCATAATCTATAATAACACGTCGTCTAAAAGTCCATCCCCTGTTTCTTCATATCAAAATCCATAAACATATTTGTTCCGAACTATGGTGTAGAACAATGCTTGATACGTACATTAATTCAGACAAGACAAATTTTACTACATGTTATGATGGACTGGAGTGTTGTTTGGACTCTCATTCTGATGGCACTTGTGAGCATATTATGTAAATCTGGGATGCTAAATTTCTCCAAATCTGTTGCATGAGGGTGAGTGCATTTTCATTTTTGGGTGAATTATTCCTTTAATGGATCATTTATTGTACCAAATCAGTCCTTTACGATGCAGTTATTATGCTGTCTTATAAGTCAGCTGCATATGTAGGTTGCTCATTAAGTTTTTGGAACAGAACAACAAAGTGTCATAGAGTTAGTTCAACAGGTTTTGGTTTAGTGGTGAGCATAGATCGTACATTGAGTTTAGATGGTATACTCATCCTGAGAACAAACCTCTTAGTAAATAGTTTTTTTGAGAGCTTTACCTTCTGAGCGATGAAAGGATCTTCAACCTTTAAAGTGTACAGCAAGTTTTGCGTGTCTAGTGTAAACACTGTCTGATTCTAATCTAAGATTACAAGAGAAATGTCTCTCTAAAAGCAACATAACATTCCCAGTAAAAAATAGTTTCCAGCCTATATCAAAAAGGCTCCAAGGATATTCAGTTGCCATTTAAACAAGTCAGTAGTCATTTAACATATGTCAAATAAATACATAGGCCTAAATATTAAATATCTGAAATAATTATTATTTCAGTTTGCATTTTGATGCAGTTTGACAAATGAAGAATGCTTATTGTGCAAGTGAAACAACTTCTGTAATTTGTATGACAGCCCTGATTTTTATGCTTTTTCATTGCCATTATAACCACCCCAAACCTTAAACCAGACACTCCAAATAGCAACATAACAGCAGTCTGAGGATGGCTGCAGCTATTAGTTTTATTCTTGAAAGCATAAAGCTGCACAAGAGTTTAAAGAGGTAGAAAAAGCCATAAAGAAAGATGTAGAAAGGATCCACTAGCATAAATTTGATTGTGTATCTTTGATCTGGATTAAACACTCCTGTCTATAAAGGAGGAAAGGCATTTCGCATAGTCTTTAGTGGTGACTAAGTAGTTAGGTAGCTGCCCTTTGGAGCATACTGTACAACGGGATGAGCAATGCTCTGAAGTGATCGGGTTTACATAACCATTCCTGGAGTGTCCATCCAATACTAGGTGGATACTTGATCTAATTGGTCATGCATTTGCAGGCTATGGGTGGAGTTTGCTTTTAAGCTGTAGTTTATTTTAGAGAGCTTTGTGTGCTGAAAAGACCACTACAGACAAACACAAAACAAGCAGTGTACCAAATTGGGAGTTTTCATAATGATGGAAAGGTTCTTCATGGAACCATCGATGGCAGTAAAGAACTTTTATTTTTTAAAGTGCACCATTTTCAGTATTGCCTTTAATGCAGTGTGTAATGTAGCTGTATGTGAATGTAAACAATCATCTTGTCTTATAAAACATATTCCAACAATCTTTGATTGATTTACAACTTACAACTAGCAAATTCTGAATGAAAAATCTATCAGTGTAGAAAAACCGTATTTTCTTGTAAAACACTCCAATAATCTTTCGAAACATCAGTTTTTCAAACACATGCGAAAGCTGTTTTAGTTCAGTATTTCAGAATTTTCTTCATTGATTTATAGTGAATTCTGAGGAACAGATATACACAGGGAACACACCCATTTGTTTTGCTTTACGCCACTCTGCAACTCCCTTTAGTACAATCTCTGTGTGTGTGTGCATGCGCGCATTTGTACTGCATCTGTGAGTGTGTACAATGTCACTTGTCAGTGGAGGAACCCCTCTGAAACACCTCAAACCCATCGCTCCTGCAGTCTCATCGCTGATAGAATTATGATGTCACAATAAGATAAAGCAGAAATCACAGTGTGATGAAGTCATATCTTACACACAGATAGTAGTTAGGAGGGGTTCGTCATGACTAACTGAGTGTCTAGTGATGTGATCGCTCTGTCACTACTCCAGGGATTTCATGCAGAAAACATATCCACAATATTTGCATGCTATTAATATACTCCTGCACATTGTTATGTAACAGAATGCAATTCATATTAAGAAACATTTCTTATCTTTGAAATAATATATTATGTAACAAATAACCAAATGTACATCTCTTCTAACTGATTCAGAATAACTAACTATATTTATGTATATATATATTGAGATGCCCTATGTTTGCTTTGCTTTTGTGTAATAATAGACAAGCAGCACAAAAAAAATATATATATTTATATATATATATATATATATATATGTGTGTGTGTGTGTGTGTGTGAGGGGGAGGGGGTTTCTGTGGTTTATGAGGACACAAATTTGTATAATGACATGGGTATGACATAGGAATTACAATATGTAGGTGTTTTATGAGGACATTTTCAGTGTCCCCGTAATTCAAAAAGCTTAAAAAACATACTAAATGGTGTTTTTTT
>JAUMHI010000055.1:6143254-6179870 GCA_032359435.1 Enteromius unitaeniatus | reverse complement strand
GTAGGTGTTTTATGAGGACATTTTCAGTGTCCCCGTAATTCAAAAAGCTTAAAAAACATACTAAATGGTGTTTTTTTGAAAATGCAAAAATGCACACAGTTTCCTGTAAGGGGTAGGTTTAGGTATAGGGTCAGTGTAGGGCAATACCACATACAGTTTGTTCAGTATAAAAACCATTACGCCTACGGAGAGTCCCCATAAATCACAAAAACCAACGTGTGTGTGTGTGTTAAAATATAATTCTGAACAGAACAATTCTGTGAATATGGGAGGAGCATCTGAATAAGACACAACAGAGATAGAAACCAAATAACTGATTAAATGTCTGGCAAGCAAAAAACCCAACAACATTACAACATAATAAAATTGTCAAAATTAACTCATTTCCTCACAGAAGTGTTGCGACTTTGCAGTGCAATCCCCAGCTCTCTAATCTTGACACCTCAGAGCCTTTAGATTGCTGAAGTTGAATAGGCTAAGGAGTTGTTATACTGCTACCGCAGGTCTGGTGCTAATATCAGTAGCTATCTGCTGTCCGGTCCTCCCTGTCCACTGCTCCAGCCCCGTTCGTGGCTCATAACACTTCACTACTGCCTTCTGATTGATGGCTGGGAAGTAGTGGTAATGTAGCCGGGCAGGAATGCCATTACTGCAAGATTCACACACCCCTACGAGATTCCAGCGCCGGTGAGACGGAGCGTCAGAGCAGAGCGAGAAAACGCCTGGAATTTACATTAATTCATGTTTAGGAGTACAGGGAGGGAAGGATTGTTCTGAGGAAGGCAGAAACACTGCCAATTAAGGACAATTTCTAAACATACTTCACAAATTAAGTAGGGTCTTTCTTCATCTTTTTATTCTGTTTCACTCTTCAGTTCATTCTGTGTAAATTATGAAATCTGTCCACAGGGCGCATTAGTCATGGATCCGGCAGGTTGGGGAGGGGAAGTGATGGTAACATCCGAAACATGATCCAACACAGTTACATCCGTCTCGTTACTAATGAATATGTCTATACTCTAAGCTTTTTTTTTTAATTAGCATTGGTTTACATATGATCATTTACAACCAGAGCTGGAAAGGCCATTCAATTAAATTCTTAATATCAACCCCCCGAAAAACCTTGTGCATATTTTACGTACTAAGTATGTTTTTTCATACATATATACAACTCATACGCAAGGTGAGGGAATTACTAAAATAGGTCCGACATCCAGTTCCAGAGGTATTGGATCTGCACAAATGAAGCACTGCTGTGATTTCTTATTGCTTTCTTACTATCATCTATTGATCTAACCCAGCTCACCCCCCTACCCACCTCTCTCTCTCTCTCCCGCTCACTCTCCTGTTGCCCTCAGAGATCCATTTAAAAGAACAGGGTAAACACTCACTATTCATAAATAAGCTTTTAAGGTCTTTCCCTCTCATAAACCTGATGAAGCTTCATGGGCCAATGGTCAACATTAGAGCAGCAAGGTTAAGTGGTGACCGTACTGTCAACACCAGTGGGGACGCATCACAGCCTCGGACCATTATGGATGATGTATACTGTTTACTCTGCTACTAAATAAGCCCAGTTCCTTCATATATTAACAATCTCAAAGGCAGTTCAATGGTATTTAAAGAGAAAGAGAATTTCTTACAATAGCATTAACAGTAATCAAATCTGAAGCTGTCAACTGGGAACCAATCGCATTTTACTGTATGTTGCTATCCCATTACAGGAATGGAATTCGGTTGTAACCAAGCTCTGTTTGTACGGACACCCATGCGGTATCTTCAGTGTCTCTTAAAAGCCCTCATCAAACTTCCAGAACAGTGATTCATCAGCTAGAATTCAGTGATTTATTTTGCTGCTCACCTAAATCTCACACAGACCATTACTGTCAACGAGGTGAGATGTTTTGGCATTTGTTATTAGTTATGAGTGCTGAGTTTATTCCTAATGGCAAGTAACCGCGATGAATCAGTTTGAGAGCGGCTCCGTTGGGAGAAACTTTAATGACGACGATGGGTTTGGTGTTACTCAAGTGATCCTGACTGCTTCTGTGGTCCACACACTACTGGCCAACATCAAATTAGCAACTGCTAGTTCTCTAAGGGAGATTTCACAAAGAAACAAAATGCATTCAAAAATCATTTTTTAATCTTGGGTGCACTATCTCCTAAATATATAGGGACACCACGTTGGAGGAGAGGCCTGGAAAACACAATTAAAATGTAGAAAATGCACTAGTCAACACTGGATATATGTTGGTTATGATGTATCTAACCACTATCAGATACGTCAAATACGGTGCACTGTGTTTGCGGAAATAAAAAAGAATGCTGCTTGTGTTAGTGTGTGTTTAGCGATTTTAAGTTAATGTGCAATCAGAGCATAAATAGCGCAGTGATAAGTAGAAGAATTTTAATCCTCCAGCACAGAATTGTGACGTAAAATCGCATAAAATGCGACATAGCCATTCAGACTGAAGTCGGATCGCAAAACATCGGATATGTTTCCGATTTAGGATCCCATATGAAAGTGGCCTGGGCCTGATTTGAACAAATTGAAATTGTGCTGTTCAGACTATAATAAGAAAATCAGATATGGGTCACATTTGGGCAAATAAGTTGAATTTGGGCCACTTTAGCCTGCAGTGTGAACTAAGCCATTGATTGCAATTGTTTAGTTTGCTGTTTGTGGCTGTTTATACATGTTATTGTTTTTTAAGCACCTTCTTTGGTAACACTTAATTTTACAGTTAAACCTATTAGCTGCTTAGGAGTATTATCCATTTATTTCTGCTAATTAGGCACATATTAATGCCTTATTCTACATCTAATCTAATTCTATACAATACACAAGCTGAACAACTACCTTACTAACTATTAATAAGTAGCAAATTAAGAATTTATTGAGGGAAAAGTTGTAGTTAATAGTTAACAAGCGTTACCTATTCTAAACAATAACCCATTCTTTTATTTGGCAAGGATAAATTAATCAAAAGTGACAATAAATTAATTCATGTTATAAAATATTTAAATTTCAATCTATCCTGTTCTTAGTACTTTCTTTAATCAAAATCAAAATAAATAAATAATTTTAAAAAATCAGTTTTTCGCAAACATTTTCTAATTTTTCATTTCATTTCAAAAGTTTCAAAAACTGTGGTGTGATAAGAATATTAGAATGATTTATGAAGGATTATGTGATACTGAAGACTGGAGTAATGATACTGAAAATTCACCTTTTGGTCACATGATAAATTACAGTAAATTATATTACAATAGAAAACAATAATATTTTACAATATCACTGTTTTTCTGTATTTCTAATCAAATAAATGCAGCCTCTGTTAGCGTTAGAGACATATTTCATAAACACTAAATAATCTTAGCGACCCCAACAAATTTTGAACGATTGTTTATGTACAGTATAAATACTTTTGCATGTAACAATGTTATTTCAGGCTGTACACCGAAGTCAGTCTGTTCACAAGAAACGAATAACCGTGCAAAAATTCCCAGAATATTAATTGCACAAGTACCCATTAATTGTCTGGGAATTGTTGACCTGGGCTCGAGTTTGGGGATATTTCTCCATGGAAATGGTTCTGTCATAGCATGTACAGCTGAAATTGTAGAGTGTTTGTCCTCTCCCCTCCCTGCTCAATCTGACTCTGATTAACGCCGCAGCCCATGGCGGGGTGGGAACTGACCTTTGCAGTGATGTCATCACGACCGGAGCACTCCAGGTTGACCATCACGTACGAGGCGGAGTGCTGAGTCATTCGTTGCATGCCCGGAGTGGTGAGTTTTCCTTCAGGAATAGCGCAGAGCACGGGTGTTTGTCTCCCAGCACTGGCTGAGGTCATGACGGGATTGAGTGGAACGTGTGTTGTATCTTTGGCTGGGCGAGAGGCGTAGAGAGTCCACCCTCATACTGATCCACTCACTGCTGGGCCTCCATTTCACCATGTGTTCGGGCGAACACACATACACACACCTCTCCCCTGGAGAAATCTATTTCACCATATATCCTTAGGAATGGCTGGGCTGAACGATCACCACACACACACACACACAATGCTTCTCCTTGACAGAGTCTCACTTTTCATGCACTGGGACTTGTCTCGTACAATACACGGCCCACCCAGGAGTGCAGCCTACCCATGTTTGTGTGTGTGTGTAAGTGGGCAGGTGGGTGTGTATTTGCACATCTCATCTGTTTCTATAGGCGATTTGTTTTAAAACGAACGTATGCTTTGGGACGCAGTGTTGCATTCCATGTATGTACACATAGCGAACACAGCTGCTCCCGCTCACCTCGTATCACTGCAAATATCTGGCTCTCCCTTCACATTCTATTAGCGCTCACACAAATATCTGCCCGGGGTCTATTCTTCATACGTCTAAATTTTCAGCAGGCATCTCCGAACTCAAGTCTGCCAGTTCGCTTCGCATGTGTGTCAGAAGCAGGCACTGACACGTGGAGGACAATCGATCAGCGTGCCAGTCAATTGGTCTGACAGCCCACACGAAAAGGCCTGACAAATGATTCGTGGCAATCTAAAGCCAAATCAAGCTGTCATTGGGCTCCCAGACCAAACGAATGAGACATATCAGAGGACCTGCTCGGAACACTTTGCTGTTGATTTAGGCCATTCATACCTGCCAAAGACTAATGTACCTGATTTTTTGTGCGTCTTTGAATCTGTGCCAGCCTTGCGGTGTCTGAAAGCAGGAAAAACTGAGTGAATACAGACTGGGTTAGTGTAAAACAAGAATGCAAAAAGAAAGGATGATTACGATTTGATGAAACTACATTTCAACATTGGTTTTATGCAAAATTAACAGCTGATATGGTAGACTTAGTAAGGTAAAAATTTGCTGTAGGAACACTAAGAAATATTTCATCAATTTCACAAATAATTTCAAAGAAATGGCAAGTAAAACGACTGAAACTGAAATTTCTTTAACTTTAAAGTCAGTTTTTACAGTGTATAGACTTATGGCCTGGTGCTTTTGCAAAGGACTCGAACCAGCAATTGTCTGGTTACCAGCCCTGGGATCAGCCATCAAACTACACTTTCCAACATATGTCTTTACATGAGTCAAAACCCAAATATGACTGAAAAACATTTAATAGAGTTCACTAACTTTAATTATTATCAATAGGGACTGTTTTTCAATTTGACAAATACAGTTATTTGTTGAAATGTATTATGCAATACAAGCAAGTAACTGATGCATTACACATCAGCAAGAGAATGTGTCATATTTATTTCCAACCTGCTTCAGCACACCTGCCTGTGTATTTTCAAGCAATCTTGAGGAACTTGATTGACTGCGTCAGGTGTATTTGAATAGGGTTGCAGCTAAACTCTGTAGGACAGTGGGTCCCCAGGAGCACGGTGGAAGGCCTATGATTTAAAGGGTTTATTCACCTGAAAATGAAAATTTTGTCATTAATGACGCACCCTCTTGTCATTGCAAACCTTCGTTCATCATCAAAACTCGAAAAAATGTGAATAAAATCTGAAAGCTTTCTGACCCTGCAAAAGACAGCAATGCAACTACCACGCTCAAGACCCAGAAAGGGTGTGTGAACTATACCTTTAAGATACACATTTTTATCAGTTCACACATTCTGTATGTTTTGAACCCATGACCTTGGCTGGTGCCATGCTCATACATCATGAGTGTGAGTAAATGATTGCATAACATTTATTTCTGGCTATAATTATCCTTTTAATTTTAAGGAATTGGAAACAAAGATGTCTGGGATAGAAGTATAGTAAGTTCAACATGTGCATTTTCATATTCAAAAATATCAATGGTTTGTTTATACACGAAAATATAAAAATATATTGAACAGACTGCGATTACATCCTCCACTACTTTGTTTTCAATATGACATTGTCTTTATAATAGACAATACAGTAATGAAAAACATAACGCGGACACATCCCACATTACCTGCATAACGTCATCCCTTAGCACACTGAAAGTCTATCACCATAGCATCCATTGTTTAGCATGGATGTTAATGACACCCCTAATGAAGCGGTTTCCCTGACAACTCCCCACCTCTCGGCAGAAAGCTGTAACCAGACTTCTCTGCCAGGAAGAGGCACAGATGCTCTCTGGTTTCAGGAAGGTAAAGACTATGTTTAATGTTAGTCTGGGAGGAGGACACTGCCTCTGGGATAAAGCAGCTGTTTGCTCCTGTAAAAAAAAAAAAGAACAGAAAAAGAAGCATTGCGAGAAATATGCTGAAGAATGCAGAGGCTCATATGACCATACGAGACTCGTTGTTGGTAATTATAGTCCCAGAGATAATGGCATTATCAAAGGCAGAAACATCTGCACCGCTCACACAAAACTGCACAGACATGTTTACGGCATGTGGCTGGAATCAACACATGTTTAAAATCGGCGCATTGCCGTCTAATGAATAACTGATTCTTTGTGGTATTCGAGCCCGGTTCTGAATTACGTGTTACATGTCGTTCAGTTTAATGGGCAGTGTATAAGAACTCTGTGGGAGTAAAACATGTCCAAGTCCAAAAATGAGTTTTTCCTAACCAATGAGCCTACAAAATGTTTTCATAACATTTTGAAATATTTTAGGAACAAACCACCCAGTACAGGTTAGTTCACTTATCTGAGTGCTTGGTGGTTGTCATTACAAACGTCTTTGGAATGAGGGTTCTACGACATCTTGCAGGAACATTATTTTCTAAATAAACATACCGTTGGGGAATTCAATAATGAATTGTGTCCAATGATAGCATTGTTTATTTGCACTTACCGTCTGCTGTTTTAGCACCTTGATTTATGCAAATCAGATAATGGCATGAAGGCACCCAAAAATGTACAATACCACTTGTGAATGCAGCAGACTTACGTAAACTGACTTGAAATTGTAAAGCGTCAATTCAAAACGGCAGTCCAGACATAACCATATCTATATATAGATATTTTAGACTAGAGAGAGTTTGTCAATAAGCCACGATCTATAGTTAATAATTTTACATAAAATAGGATTTGGTGTGCTGAAGATCTATTGCTATTTTTCAAAATTAGTAAAAACTTTTACACTGCTGGAAGAAAACACAGCTGATAATAATGACTTAAGTGTCCATCAAGATAAAGATTCTGTCATGAGATAAGAAGTGATCCAAGACGTGATCGGAAACTATTTCAAAGCCGTTTTTAAACGTTTTTAACCATTCTGGCAAGCCCATATTCTCAAATACACAGGAGAGAGAGCAACGGACTGACTGATAGACACACTGGGCCTTTTTCATGAAACGTGAGGAGAACGAATTTCTGTGTAAACCGTACGTAAAACCACAGAATTATGCAATGATTGATTTATGAGCGATTTACACAGAAATTAATTTGGCTCATGTTTCATGAATAAAGCCCACATATTTAAAATGCATTTCGAGTCATTTTCACACATCAGTCAAATATGTTTTTTTTTGGAATAAATATTACTGCTAATTTTTATATGACAAAAATGTATGTCATACAGAAAAGAAAGAAAGAGGAATAAAGGCGGGTCAAAACAAGTTGACTGACAAGTCCTTAAGCAGCAATTTATCCTAAAAAGAGGGCAATTAGGTTTACTAACAACACCACATCCCTTATCTATTACCTTTATCAGTGGTTCCTCACAGATTGAGACTGATCTCCACCACTGAGGAAAGCTATTTTAACAAGACCCTTGAAGGAGGAAAAAGATGATCATAAAATCAGAAGTGTGCATGGTGTCATGTTAAACTAATCTGTGGAATTTACGAGCTTCTTTCAAGTGCTGACCAGAGAGCAAAGTCTTGTGGGATTTGAAAGCTGCATGGTTTCACCCAGGGTCTCAGAAAGGTGAGTTAATATCAGATTCAGCAAATAACCTGTGGTCACTCTGTTTAACCCCTTCTATTTTAAAC
Organism: Enteromius unitaeniatus; assembly: GCA_032359435.1. Taxonomy (NCBI): domain Eukaryota; kingdom Metazoa; phylum Chordata; class Actinopteri; order Cypriniformes; family Cyprinidae; genus Enteromius; species Enteromius unitaeniatus. The sequence continues at coordinate 6,171,930 of JAUMHI010000055.1, read as the reverse complement.
ATTCACAACTCATTATGAATGAACTGAGTTTTGTAAACATGTCAGAGACTTCAGAAGAAAGCCAGGATTACAGCACCGGTCAATTTACATCTGTCTCCACTTGTTATATTCATTTTATACAGTTTTCTTTAGTTTTAGAGTTTCAACCAGAGTGAGGTCACCCGCATATTACGTTTGCAGACAAAGAAAAACCTGTTGCTAATAGTAAAAGATATGAAATATGAGCACTATTATTGCGGGTAATGTTTTTTTTTTTTTTCCTCCTTGCAAAAATTTTTTTGGATGGCAGGTCAGGCAGGTCAGTGTGTGTGTTTGAAAAATGGCAACAGAAGACTGCTGTTCGCTGAAACTATAGTGAATCTTTAGCCTCTTGCTAAATAAACCCAGTTGGGAAGATGTGTGTGGCTATGTCCCCATCTCTTTGGGATGCACAGACCAGGCCTGAACAAGCTGTGCTGCACATCTGTGCTGCAAAAATGCCAAAACTCGTGTCAGACTCGATTTAAGCTCACATGAACTAAACCCACCCCCAAGTGCTAGTGCACCTGTGGCATGGAGTTTGAACTGTGAAATTCTTCTATTCCCAATGCATTCTCTAAAGCCCTTTCCTAAAAAAAAAAAAAAAAAAAAAAAAAAAAAAAAAAAAAAAAAAGACATACACTTAGCATGAATCGCAAAAAAAGACATACACTTAGCATGAATCGCAAAAAAAGACATACACTTACCTCTAACAAAAGAAGGATTTCACTCGTTTGTGAACATCTGGGGATAAGTATTGCACAGCGCGTTAACCTGAAAAAAATCATTTGAAAGTGTGAGAAAAGAATAAGTAGGAAAACGTGGAATTTACAACTGCTGCATCATGTGACGCTTTTTCATAAATCTGTGTCAATTCGTGAGGTCTGACAGAGATGTGCATGCAAGGAATATCTGCATCTGCGTGTATCCATCTGTGCGTGTATGCATGAGGGTAATCTAACAGATTTAGGGGCAAATCTTCAAAATCAGTCCTCAGCTAAGCATGTCATCAGCCGTGTGAGAGGGTGCATTATCTGAACTGATGTACAGTGATATCTACAACATCCTGATGGGCAACTTTGGTCATTTAGTGTAAGAGAACACACGCACTTTCACCAAAAAAAAAAAACATAAACAAAAAATATATAATAAAATTGAGGTCTGACAAAACAAAGCATGCAAGTACAAGAAAGATTGTAGCATGCTCTGCTGTTTCCTGTCTTTGGAAAGTATCCAGTTTCCCGTGATAACATCATTGTTTGATATGGGCAATAAATGTGTGATGTTCCAAGTTACTGACCTTTTGTGAGCAGGTAAATTAAGCTTGAATAATACACTACACACACACACACACACACACACTGACTTGGGTACTGAAATGGTATATTATGACATACTCTAGGTTTTTAAATTATAATTATTTCTTTGAGCGCCCACTCAAAGAAACTGCTTGCATTTTTTTGGAATAATAATTACATTTAGCCTACTTTATGAAATTTAATCACTTTGATTATTAAATATAATTGTGGATGATATATTTGGTTTTCTTTTCAAAGTAAAGTCAAGAACACCAGTACACAAATACAAAGACAAATGTTTTACTGTTCCATTTTTGGTTCTCCAAAGAAGGATACATTTTATTTATTTTTTTCTTAATGTGAAAAAAACGTAATAGAATTCTAAATAGTAAAAAAAGAATGCAAACAATTCTTCATAGGACTATAAATAGCAATAAATAACCTTTATTTTTAAAAATGTATAGGAAACGCATGCATCACTTTTACACTCTCAAATTCTAACCCTTAACTGCATTCAACAGTGCTACACTCAGTCAGCCAAATAACTTTTGAGTGTTTTCACTCTTAAGTCTCTGAGCACCTTGCAATGCATAGACAGAGAACCAATAAGACAAGCGGGATGGCATTTGCTCTGCACTGTCCCCTTCTGGTCAAGAAAAATAGTAACATTTGCCTTTATGTTCACAGCCTGACATCCTTACGTTGAGGTCTTTAGAACGCTTAGTTAATAATATTCTTTTTTTTTTTTTTTTGTCTTAAAAAAAAAAAAAAAAATCAACTTATTTTGTAAAAACTTCAAGGTCAGTTTGAGCTGTGTAACACAGAGAAAATACATAATAATGAACAAAATGCATAAATAAAATGGGATTATAAAACAATAACATAGGCAATTAGATCACAGACGTTAAGTATCATCCTGGTGGGCTGAACGATTTCGAGAAACCCACTATGAGATCATTTCACATCTTTGAGGCGATTAACACTTACAGTAGAGGTAAAATATTGACACATAGATCAGGTGTTATCAAAGCTGAAGAACGTCCAACTCTATTGGCAAGCACAGCAGTTCTATTCCAGACGGTTTGGCTGCCCCCACCGGAGTAATTCAAAATTTAATTGCTGCTCAGACAATGATGTGTCCAGGAGGGTCTTCCCCCAGCTTCTCTCTGAAGACAATATCGTAACCCAAAGCAGACAAGAAGCTAAAATGGAAGCAATCGTGCTGTTCTGAACTCCCCTCTCTTTTAAAACAATTCAAGAAAGTTTCAGCACTTTTATGAATACAGAGTCCAGGGGTCAGAGGTCTAACAAAGCTTGGAACGTTATCGATCCCACATTTCTTTAGCACTCCGTTTACTTCATCATCTTTTAACTTAATGGGTTTGCCTCGATAAACTCCACCCCGCAATCTTGTGTTCCTCGGTAAGCGTTTGAACTGCCAGGTATATCTTGACCTGGCTGAGCTCTTCACACATACCTGTAACTGATTGAACCAAACACACCAGCCAAATGGGAAATCAATGTCCTGTCAAACACAGCACAGAGACTGCAGTTCCCCCGCTGTTATCAAAATCTCGTCTCACTCACGGATGCCATAAAACACGCTTAATCACTGACCATGAGGCTTTCCTTATCCGATAAGTATTATCCATTTATTTATATAGAGTTGCATGTTGGGTTTTTTTTTATACGGGTTCATCTTTTACAGCATGCAAATGAGCTGGCCTTAGTCTGAGAAAAACAATACTACCAATTTTATGGATAAATCATTGAGTCATTCATTACAGCAGCAACCTTTTCTTATTTTTTCATTTTCCATTTCGAGATGACGTCTGAAATTGTTGGATGACTTATTTCCAACGCCCAATACACGGAAAAAAAATAACCTGTCAACACACGTCAAAGTTGCATAAACATTGGAGGAAAATAAAGATATTAAAATAAAAGTCAGGAGACATGCAGACAAGAAAGATAAAGTGTGTTTTTGTAAGATGTGTCATGTTTAGCAACCACTACCTCACGCCCGATTCAAAGTCACCCTCCGTCTGACAGAGGAAAACCAGCAGCGCATCTACTTTGCAATCAAAGCAAACGGTGACGTTCAAAGTGTCCCGGCCCTGATGGGAGATAGCGGCCCTGGCTAACTATGTGGTCTTTGTTTTTTTGCCCTGCGGTAATTTTTCTGCTCGTTGATGAGCAAATCAGAGTTAATTGTTGCAAGAAAAGACGAGGTCATCAGCCAGGGTAATTTAAAGGAAAATGAGGTTCCGCTAAAGATGACCTCACCGCTGCGGTCAGAATCCCCTTTCCCGCCTCCTCAGGCGGGGATGAGGGTTCTTCTCTGGCCAAATCCTGCACATGTGGCTATATGGGAGGTAGACACTGAGATTAAAATAGGGGTCAATGACCAGGATAGACTGTTCAAAGTGCTTCATCAGTTCTATCCTGTTCAACTGACTGGCCAAGTTACATTCATCGATAGCTCAAGGGGCTCATAGATCATTCAGCGGCCGTCTGTGTATATCTAGCTGTGTCGTTCATCACATGACTACGAAATCTACTGGATTTCCAATGTGACCTTTAAACTCTTGTTCCCATCTCGAAGGGGCTCCCCCGTTTCCCATGTGGTCCAGCGCTTTGCTGATTGCTGCCTGGATTAGAGTGATGCGAGGAAAGAGTTCCGCGTGCCGTTCGCCTTGCCGATGTCCTTTAATCTCTCTGTAACTTTGATCCACCCCCTGATCAGGACCTGGAAGAAAATTAAAGACCTTCCACCCACTCACAAATCTTCAGTTGGCTCATAGGTTTGCCAGCACACCGGTGCACGTTGTGAAGGAGTGACTCTTTGGTCACTACAGCACAGAGTGGCTTGAAGTTACCAGATAAGGGCCTAAACCACCTGTGCACAAGCCTCTCTTCGGTTCAGTGTCAAGAAAGAACGAATGAACTTCCTTGACCCTGCCGTGAATTCAAACAACACTGGGATTTGGAGGTGGTCAGGATGGTGGGCGTTTAGTGGGGGGGATTGGCAGTGTTTGGGGTGAGGGAGGGACACACACCGTTGCACAATTTCATCCACTTCTTTAAGAATACGTTTCGACACACAAAAGTAAACTGTCCGAGTCCACAGCTAATCTCATCCTCACTCCCCCGGTGTAGAAACACACACACGCAAACACACTACTAACTCCTGGAACAAGCAGACAAACATGCTAATGCAAACACAGACATCCAGTTAAGCAGAGCGATCGTGTGAACGTCCATGCAAACACAAAAAAAAAACAGGGGTGATCTATAAACAGGGTGATCCACAAATCAAGCAGCACTCAGGTTTAACGAAAGTAAACAACTGCACAGCAAAGTAGTAATTAATGGCACCCTTCCCTTTTCTACAGTAAAGACATGTCAAACAGTGGGGACCTGGCAAGGTAGATTACCGAAGATTTGCAACACTTGAGGATTACTCAAGAATGCCTGACTTTGATCTCTCTGCACTTAGCCTTTGATTCAGAGTAATTATTTAAAGGAGTAAGGTTTTTTCCCCACCAACACAATGATGAATGACTCTAATGATTTCTTAATTTTCAGGCACTGAGACAACCTTATCTGTGTTTGTGTGTGCGCCTCAGCGAGTGATGTTTGAATGCTTTGTCTGCCACATATCCTACTGAGGTGAGGATATCTATGGACATGACTATATTATTTATGCTTTCATTTTTAAATTCAATTTCACAGAGCAGACATAATTCCTTAGGTTGATCTGCGTCCTCCCTGTCTCAAGTATTCTCACCTGCACCTTCCCTGTGCCGCACTTGAGGAGAAAAAGAGAGCACATAAGTTATGGTTAATTACAGAAAGGAATCATGCACGGCTATGCTATTATCTTCTGGTTAAAAATACTTCTGACTGCTCTGCACATGTTATTTTCCATTAGATCGATGCTGTACTTTACTACAAGCATTAAGCAAGGCATGTCTCTTTATACTCTTTAGCAGTAGAGGTAAAGAAAACTTTAGCAATCCATGTAAAATAACAGCTTTTAAGAAATAACAAAATCTGATTGTATTTGCAATTAATATGCAATCGGTAACATGTTAATTCTAATACGATAAACAAAGATTAAAGATGAATTAAACAATTGAGTCTCTTTCAATTTATGAATTGGAATTTTAATTTGATTCCCCACACCCCACAGGAAGCTCAATTGGGGTGACAGGAAGAGGAAACTCCTTTCAAATAGGGCTCTCTATCAAGCCAACATTCAAAGTTTCAACAATTCTTTAAACCTTACTTGATTAGTAAGTTTACTTCCTTAAATTCAAATTCGAATTTCAATTCAGCATCTACTAACTGAAATTAAACTAAATTTTGAACGGCGCACAATTTTTAGATTGTTATGCCCCTGCTATAAAGACATACAATAAGCAAACCAATAAGGTCTTAAAATCTTCTTTGATCTAACTGATGAGGGCCAACATCCTGTTTGGAAGCTAAATACACAGAAATGCAATCCAAAAATGAATGAATTTTCAATGTCTGTCTGTCTCCCTCTTAACTCTTTCCAGCATAGTCGACAACAGCACAGTAACATTGCATGCTACCAACAAAAAGATGTAACCCAAAGATGAAAGAATGCCTGCATGTTGGTTGAAAGAAGACCAGACAGAAGAATACAGTCTCCAAAACAATCCTCTCCTTAATGTAGAGCGGGTATAAGGGTTTGTCAGCCTTTTTTGTAGCTCTATCAAAGCTTTCCTCAAGAGCCAAAACTCTGAATGAATATAACTAAATCTTCAAAGACGGCCACTATCTGCCTCTGCCAGCTTGCTACATGTTTTGTGGGCGTCTCACGGGCGGTCAAGCTTCCTGATTAGCGTTTATCGGGTGCTGGCGTCTCTCGCGTCATCATGGGCTGTTCTGTGAGCCCTTCTGACTGCTTAGGCATGGACTAGTGGGGCTAGATTTGCACACAGACTCTGCCTCTTGCCATCTTATGGTTTTGAGTCGCACCCGCATGATCTCAAAAAACCATGGAAGATAACAATGGGGGAACATCCAGCCATTCAGTAATTACAGCGGAAACTGGTGTGTCATATTACAATCTTTGGGAAAACCTTCACCTGATTCATCAAAGGCTACAAAAATGCATTTTCTCATTTACACTTGGTATCTACACAAGGATAGCAGCCAGGACATGGAAAGGACGTGACGTGACTCTTTACAAAGAACTGTTGGTATGAAGCAAACTCCACCCAGAGGAATTTACATTGGTAATGCATAACCAGATATTCATACACCTAGAAAAGCAGACCCACATCAAAATCACGGTTTAGACAACTTTACAACTAAAATAACAAACATTTTCACTTGAGAGCTTTCACAACCATCCAAGCTTTCCATCTGCTTCTAAACACTCGAAGTAGGTTTCCATTGTAAGTTCATGTACTTCACAAAACAATGCGTGTCAGATCCACTGACCCATGAAGATCTTACAGCACGGCATCTCTAAGGTGTTTTTATTTGGTTGATTCCTTTTAGGAGAACCCTTCTGAACTGGCTGCTGTATCAGTCTTAACACCTGTGAAAGGTACTTCTCTGTTCAAATTTACTTTATATTGGGCCCAGTCCAGAATGAGCCAGTTCTGAAGGAATGTAAAGCCGTGCCAGGCTAGCACGGCTTCTGCTCCTCTGAACAAACAGGAGTTTCGGGCGTGAATGCCATGCCAGTTCATCTGAAACCAAAAAGCTCAGTCTTTCGCCGACAAAGGCCCAAGACCTGTCATTGCTTTAACTGAATGACTTATTGGGAACAAGAGTTTTTAATCGAGTTTAGATTTAATTAAATGGATGAAAACATCATCTTGCCAGTATCTCTGCATGCAGAGGTCAGTTTGGTTTCTACCACTGAAGGTGTCATGTTAAGACTGAATCAGTCAGAGATGGATCCTTGCAGTGAACTCTTCTTCTGTCTATCTGGGGAAAGTTAAGAATAAGCATCAGGAAACTTTCAGGCAGTCTAACCAGTCAACTAAACCAGTTAAGTTCAGTCTTCTTGCAATCAACCAGTGAATGTCATTTTAAAAGAAAACCTAAAAAGCCTTCAACCCCCTCACTCTGGGCATGGTTCCAGCTTGTCTTGACAGGTCCTGTCTTTACAGCAGTCAGTTTCACACCTGATAGGACCACCTGAGTACGTTCCCCAGAGGCTGAAATCAGAGAGGTCCATCATGTGTACCGTATCCCAATCCACTCTGCTTTGAGACCTTACCGTGAAAACAGAATGCATACATATTTCACTAGTAAAGTCCTACATGGGGCAATGAAAACTGAATTTAATATGTCACAGTCTTTGACAAGGTTAAATAATTTAAATAAATAAAATTATTTTCTTTAAAAAAAAATAAATAAATGTTATTATTTACACATACAGAATATAAATATTTACAAATGCTGGTTAATTCCTTAATTACATATAGTAGATTTTCTCAATGCTGATTTGACATTGACATCAGTATCTTATTTATGAGATTTTAATAATAGCTCTGGTGAGTGTGTGTGTTTACCATTAAATACACCAGTTATATTAAATATACAGATATGTATACAATATGCTTACCTATTGTAAGTGTTTCAAGAGCTTACCTGCCTTCTTATTTAGTTTCATTGTTTTTCTTTGTATCTAGCACTGCACCTGCACTGGTTCTGTGCAGTACTGCATTGATATCATGTGTTCCAAAAAATGTACTTATAATAATAAACAAAACATATATCTTTGTTAACCGCACTGGTAAAAAAGTGTCTGCTTAAACTTGCATTTTGAATGTTAACGTTTCCTACCTTTCAGAGCTAGTTGGCTCGCACTCGTGCTGAATGGCTTCAGACTGTACCAGACAGGATACACTGACACACCCAAATTACAGGAATATTGCCAGTCATTAGAGAATAGGAATACAGACAGGGGCAGTTTGTCTAGGTGAACTGCAGTTACAGAATAATTGAGAATAATCAGCTGGCCTTGAGGCCTCAATTCTCAGCTCTAGCGCCACCTGGTGGAAGAAAACCTGTCTGTTATTTACATCAAAATCCAAATCTTTATGGATTGTCTTGTTTTGAGCACACATTAGTATATCCATATTTCAATAAACAACTGAAAGATTAGACGTAGAACCCAAGAGGAAGAATGGTTAAATGTTTGAACAAGACATTTGTTCATCACTGTGCAGTGTGCTCAATGTCAGTTATCCAGGTCACAGAAATACAACTTGGTTGCTAATTCGCTATTCAACAGCCAGTATGTCAATTAACTCATCAAGGTATAGGAGCTGATGGAGTTCAGTGGCTCTGACTACAGATTCAAAGAGCCTGTTAATACACTCATTTAGTCAAATTATGACAATTATTGAAACAATGTCAAACTGTAGATTATCTTTTTAAATCTACTACATACAACAAAGAGTATAATAAGGTCTATTGTAATTTTAAGGACTAATTTTAAGTACTACGGCAAAGAAAAAGCAATAGAAAATAAATTGTTTCAAAATCCTTTCACTGCAGGTAACTTTAACCTGTTATGCAAGTGTGTAGTCACAGTAATACACACATTGTATGATGTTACAACTCTTTCAATAAGGCTCGATGGATCAGAATTTAAAGTTTGAACAATCGGTTTTGTAAATTAGAATAACAACAATAAAATGGTCCCCAACCACCCCCTCTTCTTCCCATAAGAGTCTTTGTGTTTTGAGCTGTCGTCAGCGCCCTGGCTGCGGATCAGGGCTTGAAGGGGGTTATCTTCATTAGCTTGCCACTTGGCAGCTAATTGCTGGAGCAGGCGAAAACAAAAAGCTCGGTGTCCGTCCCTACATGCTCTGATTGCTCTGGGACAGGGGGAGGCAAAAGTCTGTGTGCCCCAAACAGAGGGCCTCACTCTGGCATGACTTGGCAGGCGAGCCTCCAAGCCGGTATAGATGTTTATTTGGTTTGGTTTTGGAGCTTTGGGTGAACAGGTCTAGGCCAGGGGCACTGAAATCAGCATGACAGTCTTTTCTCTTTCTTTTCTTTTTTACTCGCTTTTTTGCCAACAGGAGACATGCTAAATCCCCTAATTCAAGAGGAAATAGCATCTCAGATAAGTATTGTGGAATCCCTCGGGAATACCAGACGATATATTTCCAGTTTAGTTCTAAGAGCATTTGCTCCAACTTTTCTGCAGTTCTCGTCAAATAGTTTAAATATAGAACCCACTCTACGGGATACATATCTGTAAGCTTTTACACGTCTTAGCAGTGAAGAAAATAAAGCAGCTTTATAATGAATCAATGAGACGGATTGTTTCCACTTATCAAGATCTGGCTTCAATTCAGGGTGAAGGCGGTCAGCAATTGCAATTGCTTTAGTAAAACATGTTCTGGTTCTTCTCCCTCACATGAATGAATCTCAACAAGAAACATATTGTATGGCCTTGTGATTTCAGTGACATGTTTTCATTAAACCTTCTGTAACATCCTTCTCCTATCTCCCTCTGAACTGAACTCGATCCAATGGAAATGACTCCAGCTATTGGACATTAGTTTACCTTATCTTCTTCACTTTGATAGCCTTCGGCTGGCAGGTGAAACAATCAGATCATTATTTTAGATATAGGGAGAAAATCTGAAAGAATCTGATAGGTGTATAGACAAAAGGCAACAAGAGAAGGACTTAGTGTCCATAAACTGTCTGATATAAATGCCACGGTGCGCCAAAGGGTTCGGCATCTCTGTCTTTTCTCTTTGATGTGTTCAGCTATCGTCAGAGGTTGTGGTTGAGCACTGTCCGCCCCAAAGGCGTGATTTGTATTTGGAGGCAGGCGCTGTCACTCAGATGTGCAATGACCCTATCAGATGTCTGCGTTAAAACAGAGCACAACTTCACGGTTCAGACTTGCAGTGTTATAAATTCATATTTCTACAATTACCGCTCAGTTAAACACTGCTTCATTCAGGTTCACAATCACAGTCAAGACGAGACGTTGTTTATTTTGTGTTAAAGTACACATCGAGTCCAAACAGGTGAAAACGGGATTAATTCTAATAGGTTTTGACAGGTAAGACAAAACAGACCACCTATGAGGCAGTGTTAGTTCAAATGAGAGAAGGCATCGCACATGCAGACACATTGTTCTGTACTGATTCGTAAGAAAATTGAGAAATAAGAAGCTTTAAAATAATATTTCTATGTACAGTATAACTATCAGTTATTAGTAGCTTGTGCATCTCTAATTTCAGCTACTAAGCCACGATGATCAATTTTTGTAATATAAGTGTGGTACTACGGAAGTGTGATGCTGCAACACATAAAACTGCGTTTTGAGATAAACTTGGATTGGAAGAAGTAATGATGAATTTGCATTTGTTAAATTCCAGAAGTCATGAAAAAGAGCAGAAACCAGACTTTGGGCTGATGAAAAAGTGTGGGCTGTTCACTTGTTTCTGGAGCACCACAGGAATCCCTGATATCTACAAGAAAGGAAGTAGGGACATCTGGTGGTTACAGAGCAGCATTGCACTTTTGACTGCCTGCCAAGTTAATAGTGTTTAACTAAAGCGATCGGTTAAACACAACGCAAGCCCTATTTACAACATCTTTTACGTTCTGTTAATAAAACATGAAATTGTTTTAAATTTTTCCTTCAGATTTAAGAAAAAATATAGACAACTAGGCTACATGTAAACAACTCTATTTACAGAAAACACAGGCTACAACGAAAAGGACGATTTGAGGGATTTCAAGAGGTCCTACAGTATTCTTGTCACCAAAATAGGCTATTGTTTTGTTAAAAATAAAATAATTCAGCCAGAAGCTCAACAATCCTACTGACCTGTCTGTATCCCTAACTATTTTTTTTTTTGAAACCTTAAATATGATCCAAATTGTTTTATTGTAATTGAACTTCCAGTCGCTGGGCATTCTTATGAAGTCATTATAAAAAAAAAATAATTACAATAACAAATAATAATAATAATAATAATTACAATAATAAATAATGTTGCAAAAGACCTACTATGTTGTTGTTTTTTAGATCATTAGGCTAGTAGTTTTTCATTTTAGTCTTACTGAAAAAAAAAACAAAAATCTAAATATATGTCATACTGTATATAATCTCAGAATTTGGTATCAAGACAATAACGGTAGTCTTGATTTAGCTATTCTGTTCTGTCCTATCAGTGTAGGGGTTAATGCATTACAAGTAACACAAGTTATAATATTACTTTTTCCAAGTAAAGTAACACATTACTTTTTAATTTTAGCGTAATATAACTGAGTTACTTTACTGCATTACTTCAAAAAAGTTTGTTTTCTTATTTATTGACTGACGGTATTTGTATTTTATTTTTAATTTATTCTTTTATATTGTACTTTTCTCCTCTTTCTCTCCTTTTTTATAACTGTTATATGCCGGTGTACTGCTGCTGGAAACAAAAATTTCCCAGAGGAACCTTCCCGAGGGATTAATAAAGTTCTATCTAATCTAATCTCTAATCTAAGAATCAGACTGAATCAGAAATACAGAGGCATTGTGTGCGGTGTGTGAATACAGTTACACTAAATGTGAATGTGCATTAATTAATCTCTCAAAAAACAGATTTAGCATTCATCAAAATAAATGAAAATTAACCCAGAATGACACAAACCTGCAATAATTAAATTACACAAATGTATCTAATCCCATTTTATTAATCAATGTCTTCGCTGCTGACCTTTGATGATCCAGTTCGACCATACTTACAAGCAAAAAATAACTTGCGCTTCATTGTTTTTTTTTTATTGCTGAAGACTTTCTTTCTGAAGACTTAACTTTTTCATCAGCCTGAGGTTTATTCGGGACACTTTTTGGTGTGCTTTTACATTTGCTATTAATAGAACTTCTTATATTAAAAACAAACACTCAAGCTCTATCCAGATTTTAAAAAGTAACGCATTACTTTACATAAAGTAACGTAAAATTAGTTACTTTTTTAGGGAGTAATGCAATATTGCAATGCATTAGCCTACTTTTAAAAATGACTTTCCCCAACACTGTATCCTATTCTACTGACAAGTCAAAAGTGGTTGATCAATCACTGTCTGATTCTTAAATTGTAATCTTTTGGCTCTTCAAGTCTTGAACATTTGGTTATACTGTATTTGATTTAATTAGCTATTAGGATCGTGTCAGGTGTTATCGCTCTCGTACAGAAATGGCTGATATCACTAAAAGTTAAACTCATACACATCAGATGTAATATATAAAAGCCTAATGTTCGCCTAGAAAGTCCTTTAAAAAGATGTTTGCGCACACCCAACGATAATATCAGTGTGGGATGGAAATGAGAGAGCGTGTGTGGAAACACCAGCAGACGATCCCCCGCCTCTCAGCGACCGAACTCACCCACTCTCCCGTTACCCGGAAGTATGCAGAATTCCCAAAGATGGCGGATCAAGGTCCGATGGCGATAGCTATGCGGCTAAGAAATCAGCTGCAGAACGTCTACAAGCTCGACCCTTTACGGAACGAGGTGAGCGATAGGGACCGAAATCGCTTCGGCGGCTTGTCTTTCGCCGCGAGCTTCCCGCGCTTGCTATAAACGTGCGCGTGAGGGGCGATCCGTGTGGCGCGAAAGCCGAGAGATGGAGCGCGAGACCTTGCTGCGTGTCTGCGCAGGCGTGAGTGTTGCGAAGCATCAATCCACTGTGTCTAGCGGTTGCGTTTTTTGTTCTCAGTGGCGAGGTTTTTCTTGTCGTTTCCGTCCCAGGCGCATAGTTTTTCCAAACTCCCAACATTCAGTACACTAATAAAACGGTTTGTTTTGGCGCTCTCGCGGGAATAACGGCGCTCGTTTGCGTCGCGTGCCGCGCTGTGATCTCCCACATGTTTATTTTAATGCAGGTTGGCCCTGACGAGTGAACAAGTGCATCAGTATGATGTGTCTGTGAACAGAAATGCGTTTTGTTCTTCAGAATTCAGTCACGGCACGTAACGCGTCTCCTATGATTAAATGCTTGTCCTGCCGTTTTCTTCGACCTCGAGTCCTTGTTTAATGCAGTGGCTTGCAGTCCTGGCAGTGATTGATATTAAACCAGTACTTGCGGATTTACTCTGGTATGTTTAGCCAATGGCAGGCTTGTTTACAAAAGACACCTGACTCGCTGAAAAGTGAAGAGCGCTTCTGCCGCACCACAATAAGATCGTGCACGTGAATCGTACGCAACAAATAACTTTTTTAAAACCATTATTTCTCATAAATATATATATATATGACACTGAACCTTTGATGTATGGATTATTAGGATAAGATAAGGCAATATCTGGGTGAGATACAGCAATCTGAGGGTGCTAAAAAGTGTATTAAAATTGGCCAAATACAGGTTTTAGCAATGCATATTACTTTTATATATTTATAGTAGGAATTCAATATCCTAATGAAAATAAAAATGAATGATTTTGACCCATAGTGTGTTTAGGGTCTCTCACAAACTGTATTTGTGTGCGTGTGATAATCTAAAGTCTTTCAAATAATTATGTGGTCATAAAAATGTAGTTTTAGTTCAATTTTAGTCTGTTTCAAGCGGCTTTTCTTCTCTATTTTAGGTTTTCAGGAATTCTCACTATAAGTCCTTTGGAATGAGAAACATTTAATGTTTTTTCAGCTATGAATGATAGTTTTAACAAAACGCTTAATGCTACTCACAAGGTGACAGATGAAGATGCCTAAGATAAACTTAAAGGGCCGGTTTCACAAACTGGGCCTGGCTTAAGCCAGGACTAGGCGTTAGTTAAATTAAAATATTTAAGCGACTTTTACAAAAATTCCTTATAAGAAAATATTATAGGTGAGCATCGTACAATGACACTGACATGATTTGATGTCAGAGCAAGATATTTTCATTTGAGACAGCTCAAACATGCAATTTAGTCTGGGACTAGTTTAAGCCTTGTGGGGAAAGTGTCTTATTAGCACAGTTTAATGTGCAGTAAAAATATTGCACCGTAGATGTGCGTGCAGAATGTCACAGTGATCTCAAACTACCTGTTTGTTTTACAGGAAGAAGTTAAAATAAAGATAAAGGACCTAAATGAACACATTGTGTGCTACCTCTGTGCAGGATACTTTATTGACGCAACCACCATCACAGAATGCCTCCATACATGTAAGTGTTTTGCACTTGATTTCTCCCTAACACACTCTCAAATTAACACAGATTTATAGCAGCCTGCTTCTCAGTTATTATTTGCAGAAGATGCTGTTTTGTTGCTTATTTTCCTTCTGCTGTCTCTTTGCAGTCTGTAAAAGTTGCATTGTGAAGTATCTCCAGACCAGCAAGTATTGTCCGATGTGTAACATCAAAATCCATGAAACACAGCCATTGCTAAATCTAAAGCTGGACAGAGTTATGCAAGACATCGTCTACAAACTAGTCCCGGGTCTACAAGAGAGTAAGTACAAAGATCATTTGGACCCCCCAGTAATATTTTGTCTCTTGGTCATTCAAGGTTAAATACCCATGTGGTCTTCTCAGGTGAAGACAAACGAATTAAAGAATTCTATCAGTCACGAGGTCTTGAACGCATCATACAGCCGTCTGGAGAAGGTAAGTGACACCTGTCCATAAAGGCTGCTGTTGATTTGTTTTCCTTAAGATCGTTATTAAGTGTGTTTGTGTTTCCTTGTAGATTCAGTTCCAGACAATACGGGATTACCCTACACAAGCTTTGACCACTCCAAAGCTCATTTCTACAGATACGACGAACAGGTCTCTCTATGTTTGGAGAGGCAAAGGTAAGAAGACAGCAGCAAAGCTTATGCTGCCTTTTTAAAAGAAACGAATACTTTTCTTCACCGACAATGCGTTAAATTGAGACTTGCGACACTGAAGACCAGCGTAATGATGCTGGAAATTCAGCTTTTCATTACATGAATAAATTGGATTTTAAAATGTATTTGAATAAAAACATTTCAACTCTAATCATATTTCACAATATTACTGTTTTGCTTATTAAATGAATGCAGCCTTGGTGAGCATGAAAGACTTCTTGGGAAACATCATACATACTTAAAGCTTTTGAATGGATAGCATAGGGGCATTAAAAGAATCCTATTATAACTTTATCTTGTTTTTACAGCTCAACATTTTCAGGGAAAGATAAAAATAAATTAACTCTACAGGTAAGACAACCGCCGGAGAAGGAATATGAATGTACATTGATTCACCCTTAAGAAAACCTTTTTTAAGCAGCGATACAATTGTTTATTTTGCATCATGTTCCTGCAGCAGAAATTTGTGCGCTGTTCGGTAAGGGCTGAGGTACGACATCTGAGGAAAGTATTATGTCATCGACTTAACGTGGAAAAACATCAGGTGTGATATTTATCTATCTATCTATGCACATTTCTGAATTTACACAAAAGCAATTAATATAAACACTAATACAATGTTAATAAATAATATTCAAAACACAATTCTCATGATGTTTTTGTGGCCTCTGGTCTACTAATTTATATCATTATTTATTTCTAACTATATGCAGTTGCAACCTGGTGTAAAATTCATTCAGTATACAAAATAGGACAAATGATCGTGCTTTGCTGTTGCACACAGAATTTTCTTTCACTGAGCTTCCACTCTTATACAAAAGACTTTTGATTATTTAAAAGCATGTATGTTTTGTACATTTCTGTAAAAGGTAGAATCAAAGTTCAAATAATTGTTTAAATTATGAAATGTAATCAGACAGAGATTTTAAACTAAACCTCTCATTCTTTTCTTTTTTTTCTATTTGTCTCCTCTCTTCATTGTGTGCTCTTTGTTGCGCTGCAGGTCCAGATGTTATTCAATAACGAGTCTCTCCCAGATCACATGACCATGAAGCGTCTCTGGCTGTCTCACTGGTTTGGAAAGGTATTGTAGTCTTTGAGCGTCTCCAGCGAATTTCATACCGCATTCTTTCACACTATCAACCCGTTTGCCGTTCCCTGTAGGTGGGATCTTTAGTTCTGTAGCGATTTACTGTGCTCTGTTTTACTCACTGAAAGAGTCTTCTGAGGGGAATCACAGGCAAAGATTTATTAGTACTAGGAAAAGCCATATGCTTGATGTCGCCTTGCGGTCTGAAATGTGCAATGGAAGTGCTATTCTCCAATTGTTTCATGGTTTGTGGGGCGTCAAAGCGTTGTGAGAATTTAGCACGAGTAGTTCCATGCTTCAAATATTTTTAAGTTCTGCCCGCAGTCTCTGTTTAGTGTCAGTCAACAGGATGATACTTTGTTAAACCTTTCATTCCTGTTCTAATGTTTTCCTCTTTGTCTCCCGTTTAGGCACAACCACTGGTACTCCATTATGCTATAAAAGACAAACGGACAAGATAGGATTATGTGAAAATATCAATTGCTGTAAATATTTTGTATTTCACATATTCTATTTTAATAGCTTTCTGTGCATATATACTTATTTTTTTGTTTTGTATTTTTGAAAATAAATTTTAAGTGGTATAAAATAT
This sequence comes from Enteromius unitaeniatus, assembly GCA_032359435.1. NCBI lineage: Eukaryota > Metazoa > Chordata > Actinopteri > Cypriniformes > Cyprinidae > Enteromius > Enteromius unitaeniatus. The sequence continues at coordinate 6,155,097 of JAUMHI010000055.1, read as the reverse complement.
TGGGTGCATTTTGTATCATGTTTGTGTTTCCTCTTTTCTCTCTCTCTGTCTCATTTTTAACTTAAATTACATAGATATTAAAAATTATATGATCATAATATGAACACAAATGATGTGCAGTCTTGTTAAAGTATTTATCTTGTAGTTTGTATTAAGATCGCCAGTGTTTTTAGAAATGAACCACTAGGGTGCAGTGTTAGTCTTCGAGAGAGCCTTAACACCGCTCTCCTTCCGTCACTTCACGATGACTCTATTAGGAACATCTCAAGGCATTTTTAATCTTGGAATACATTATATGTAGGAAATCGCAGTAGCCTACTATTATGACTTGCTTTTAGCTCATACCATCATCACACGGGAGAGTAATTCTGCTGTAACTCTTGTGATTGAAAAACGCTTTAAATGTCTCGAGAAAAGAAAATATAATGCCAGACATAATCATCAGATGTTCTGAATTAGTATAATTTTGTGGAATTGTTCGGGTAGGCTATGTTGAGGCTACGTAAATTTATTCTCATAGATGTATTATAATTTGCCAGGTCAGTTTTTACATTTATCTCCACCAGGTAGCTTGATATTTATAGGCTACGTCGTGGGGCTTTTTTTCTATCTTTCTTTTTTTAATAAATAAAAATAAAATAGGTTATTTTACATTTTACCACAATATATTCGATTTGCAGCTTATTATTTATTATTATTATTATTATTGGTCAAAAATGACCAAGTGACTTTGTGCCATTTTGTTAACAAATGATTATTAACGCAACCAGCTGTCATCTTGTAGGCCCAATGCATTAAATCATCTAGAAATACAATCAGATTCAAGCATTAAAACAATACTCTGCTTCGCTCTGCTTTAATGGAATATTAAATAGACTTTCGCAGTTAGGCCTATTTTGTTTAAAATTAAATATTTAGCTAACACAGGACTATATATTATATACGCGTATAAATATACCCATTGAAGAAAACAAAATAACATGTAGACCAACACGTAATTTCTACAGGCCTCTAATGTAACCTAATTTAGCCCGAGCGCATTAAGAAGGTTACAATAGCTTGTAGAAGTCGAAAACCCGATCACAAAAGAGATTCAAGCGCATGGCTAAATGTTTGATTTTATTCGGGGTTTTTTTCTTTATAATAACAAAATCCTAAATGCATGTTTAACGAATGTAGCCTAAAAGATGATCACGAGCATGTTAAATAACATTCAGTAATAATGAAGTGGGCTACGTTTAATTGCCTAATTATTGTTGTTATAAAAATATATGGTGGTATTATTATTATTAATATTTCTGTCGTTTTGCATAGCCTATGGATTTTTCCATTATTAATTTAAAATGAAAGCAGGCTGGTTATTCTGATATGGACTTGTTAGTAACATCTGTCACTGCGTTACGTATTGCATGTGCAAATGCACTAACAACTAAGCTACAGAAATTGTGTTTGGCAAATCTTGCTCTCGAAAGTGAAACACCGGTCTCTCGTCCAAGGGACCTTTCAGAGCTTTTAACGCGCTTGGATGTTTGCGCAATTATTTTCTCAATGTGAAATCACGGCTTTCAGTCGTCATGGTCCAGCCGCATTCATATTCATATACCATCAAATTCCAGTCATCTCGACTCTCAGTAGGAACCCGAAGCATTTGACTTCAATCGCGGCATAAAGCACAAAACAGCACGAGAATGTGGCGCTGCGTCGACAGCTCTGAGAACCCCGGCTCTCCGGCGAGTCTTTTCACAAAGCGCTCATAAAAATCTACTTGACTTTTCAACCCCAGCTATTCCAAGCGATTAGGCCAATTGTACTTCCATCTTCTCGCTGCCCCAAAACTGCTGCCTTGATCTGCTCACAACTGACACAAATGGGCCGAAAGATATTCGGCGGACCAGGATGCAACAATCCTCCCCATTTCCACCGGCTTCCTATTGAGATTTATTCATTAGGAACCGCATGCAAATCATCTGCTATTCATGGGCGTTTTTAACACACGGGCACAGATGTGGGGTATTATTTGGGCTCGACCGACTGAAACTGTTATTGCGCACTCAAAGGCGGGTTAACCTAATCAATCATGTTGACTAGTTTGTGTTAGAGAAGATTCATAAACCATATGGCGCGAGGAGGAAAGCAAGCTTTATGTTGTCCTCGTGACAATGTGAGAGGGGGGACCTTGGTCAATTGTCCTAATTAAGCTTCAAGCACTTAACACACACACAAACACTCTTCTTAACACACACAATGGAGCGATGTGTAAAAGTGCTCTGCGTCTCTCAGCTGTTTAACTCCTCGAGAGTGTGCCATAAAGTCATTTGCATAAAATAAAACATTTTATGCACGGCAGCGTATCCTTATTACACTGTAAAAATAACATGCCACAAAAATAGCAAAACTAAAACGTAATCGCTGCTTTAAAATTTTAGGTGGTCCTAAACGTTTTCAGCCGTTTAGCAGTTTAATTACCGATGGATAAAAAACAGGATAAAGAGAGAGAATTAGTTGTGGTGGAAAAACAAAGCAAAAAAAAAAAAAAAATTGCTGTGGCATAATTTATGCATATAAAGAATAACATGATTTTGTTGATATCTTGCAAAGAAAATTGAATTTCCTATATCCACAGGGTTTATAGGGAAATTATTATTTTATAACACAGCTCATCATACAGTGAATGATTAAATTCTGACTCAAGGTAAGGAAACACTGTGAAATTACATATACCCTTTATTTACATAAATGAGGATTAAATAGAATGTTACAATAAATTTAAGGAGTTAGATGCATCATAACTTGTTATATATATACACAACCTTGCCCTTGCATTGATTTGGACATACATTTAGTTTTTGTAGTTTTTTTTTTTTTTTTTGTAATAATTTGTTAATAATGCCAGTAGGAAATGTGCAAGGAACTGGGATAGATAATGTAAAACTTTGGGAAATGAGTCTTGACCATTACAATGTAGAAACAAGATTGAATAAATTCGCTTTCTGATGATTTCTGAAATTATTTATAAATATATAATTCTATTCAGCTGAGAATTTAATTGAAAATCGCTTTTGGCATAGAGTTTCTACAGCGGTCATAAATGTGTTGAACGGTGTAAACAATTGCACACGTTTCCTTCGAGAAATCGAGAAATAAAGCTTAAAATGTACATACACATGTTGCAGTCTTGATACTGTACCATTTATCTCTAAGCATTTCTCAGATCTTATGAAAACGTATTCCTTTAACCATGTCTTCGATCTGGACACCAGAATGTAGAGGTCCTTTCAATAAATTAAAAATAAGGGAGACACAAAACTTTCCTTGCATTTCAAGTTCCTCCGCAGAGTCCGTGCAAAAGTTGTGAAAAATGCCCTTCTCAGAAAACAAGGGCCTGCTTTTAATCGTCCACCTCGATTTCCTCGTCCTCCTCTGAGAACTCGTCTGTGGTTTGGCCTCTGGATGAGGATGGGGACTGTGGAAAGGCTCTTGGGGAAAGGCTGGGAGAAATGGGCCCCGAACCACCATGAGGGTCTTCCATGTCCTCCATGGACACCAGTTTCTGCAATGCCTGCGGTGGGATTTTCTTGAGAGACTCCACATCCGCCTTCATCTCCTCCAGGTCTCTCTTGAGCTTGGCCCGTCGGTTCTGGAACCAGGTGATGACCTGCGCGTTGGTCAGGCCCAGTTGCTGTGCGATCTGGTCTCTATCGGCTGGTGACAGGTATTTCTGATACAAAAAGCGCTTTTCCAGCTCGTAGATCTGGTGGTTGGTGAAGGCTGTGCGAGACTTCCGTCGTTTTTTGGAGGCCTGTCTTTGGCCGAAGGCGTTGAGATGTTCGCGACCTTTAAATGGAAAGAAAAGAGAGTTGATTTCCAGGAACACATGACAGGAATAACGCAGGCGCTGTGTGCAGCTCACAATTCAGAATAACTTTCATCGGCAAGTCATTCCCAGACACTGTAAACTAAAAGCTCATTCAGTAAACTGAAATATGAACCTACAGCAAAATGCAAGATTAACTTCCCATTATTTAAATGCACATTGACTATTCATTTGTGAAGCGTGGACAATTGCTTCTCTGTAGATTGTCTTTAAAGTTGCATTATAGGTTCTTTAGATCAGGGTTTTGGATTCTAGGATCGTCCAAGCACCATTACAGATTGGAAATGTTTATTTAGTTTTGTCGAACTTAAAAAAGGTTCTCTTTTGGAATCAGGCTGCAAAATCCTGTTTGGTTCAAATTAGAACCTTTATTTTTAAGAGTGTACACACACTGTTGTGTTATGTGATAGGCCGCAGTTGTTCATTCCAGCTGCATAACAGCTGTTCTTGAAAAGAGGGGGAGAAACTTTCCAAAACATCTGAACTATTGATTGCCAAGTAAATTCGAAATATTTGATGTGTTAATCAAGCAGCCTATCACGCCACAGAACTGGTCTCAATCTTATTACAGACGACCTTAACCGTTAGCATGACCCACTAAGACAGTTCTGCAATGTCAACACCAACGTCATGATCGAGGACTGTTTTCAGTAAATGTGTCAAGTGAACATGAATGATTTCCATGTCTTTAACATTCTTGTAAAGGCACTGTGCGTTATATCATGCTAAGCTGTATTTCTAAAATCAAAGGTTGGTAACATTTTTGAGATCTACAAAGAACTTGGTTCTGTAGCAACCATCATTTACTGACATGCTGAAGTATCATGAACCAGTATACTGATATTTTATCCTCCAAAGAACAGTTTAGCAATTCATAAGCCCTATAAAATAAAAATTGCTATTAATAATAAGAGCGAGTTTCTTTTGCTTGACAATGGAAGAACCTTTACTTAAGGGCTAGGTGACATTCCTGAAATAGGCTGACTGTCACACTCGAGGAATTGCCATTTAGTAAAAAAATAAAATTAAAAATAAAAAAAAGATACAGCATACTAAGAGCAATTAAATATCTAAATAACAAAAATAGGCAGGGGTGAAACAAACATTTTGATTACGACATGTAGGCTAGTTATAAGATGAATATGTGTATTTATATATATTCTACTTTATGTTATTGTTTTATATATGCATATAAAAATATGCATTCGACATTAGCTGTAAAATCCACATCCAGCCGCTACCGCTACAACAAAACACTTCCTAAAGTGCCTCTAACTAGTTTAAAACTCGAAGATTAATTCGTAAACACAGCCCAATTACGAAACAATAACCCCCTGAAAAAAGACTAAACATTTTACCTTCTGCAGCTTGTATAACGCTGACTTCCAGCCCCTTAAATGTTTTGCTCGCCAGCTCCTCCAGAGCGCATAACGGCGAGGACGGAGCGCTGATCCCGTTCCGAGACGCGCTCGAACCGGTCACTTTCTCCAACACGCGCGGAGGGCACAGACTACCGACGGACTTCTTCACGGAGGGTTTATTTAAGATATCCTCAATGCTGAACGGGGTGAGAGGCTTGTTAGAGTTGGCCGGAGGTGGGAGTTGGTCCAAGGGACCCCGCCGCCTCTCCTCGCCGTTGGACTGCAAAACGGAGCCTGCCTTCATGTCTTTAGAGCTGGAGGTCATCTCAGTCCCAAGCAACTATTTCGAATAGAAGTCACCTAGTTCGCTCAATCTTGTTTCTGCATACAAAAGCCTGGTCTATTCCTTTTTCTTTAAACAGAATCGTTGTTCTTCCTCAGTCTGCATTGGCTCTCCAAAAGCACCATGATTCAGGCGTCACAGCCACCCAAACTTTAGTCCTCACATGCGGCTCCAGTCTTCTCTGATCTGCTCCATGAAGATCTTCAGCGTGTGTAGCGGTGTCTCGAGGAGGCTCAAAACAGCAAGCAACCGCTAACGAGTTCTTGTTGATTGCTTTTGTGAAGTTCAATTAGAGAAACACTACACTACTTGCTGACCCGCTGCTCCGTCTTAAAGGGCCAGACCATAATAATGAATTGGACCGAGAATAGGAGGAGTTTCCCCCTGAAGTTTAAAGAGAGGGGAGATGGCTCGGGATGTTTATGCATCTGTTGATGCATCCCACTCCCACTTAGGGCAAACCACGTGCTCCACGCGTATACCTCCCTGAAAAGGGAGAGTGCTCTCATTAACAACAATACTAGACTTTTCTAAATGTCAACGTGTCTGCGGATCTTTCTACAATTTCAAAATAATGAAATCAACAATGCATACTGTAAAGTATTAATAAAACAACAAAATAAACATTGGACAATGCAGTAATGGACATTGAGATTTCAAGACTTGTCCTCCTACTGTAATGTCATGATTATGGCATTTTTGGAGGCTGTTATGACAGCATGATTTTCTCACACCTCGTGTAAGCTATCTGCTGTCACAGATCACAGTATATTTTCAGTCCTATAAAAATATTTTTGACTTGATTGCAAACTTGCATGGGCAAAGCGGCTCAGACGTGGATAACTATTAACCATGCACTGTTAAAAATAAATACACAGTATTTTATAGTTTACAGTGTTGGTTTTGCCAATAGCAGCGACTTTCTAAAGCCTTGAAAATGCATACATTTTACATATTCTTAATGTAGACTATCGGAAATTCAGCAGAGGCATAATATCCTGATAAAGCAGGATGCTGACTGACTGGGATTTGTTTTAAGGGGCGATTTTTAAAATATGCTTTTTTTTCCATTTTAATATTGTAAATAGTATTAAAGTTCGTGTTTTAAATTTAAACTGAGGACATATAGAGGACCAACATATAATATTTCAATATTTCCGTAACATCTCAGTCAGTGCAGCACAGTGCCATTCTACGAATTTGTGAAAATGCACGTGGGTAAAGAGCAGAAAGCAGCAGACTTCCAGCAGTGCTGTTCTCACCCGCTCCGCGTCGGACTTTATTTCAGATGATGCTCGTGGGACACTGGAGAAGCGCAGTAAGCCTGCTATGAAGATGCAGGTAAGATGAAATCGAGTTCTTACTTTAGGAAAACGCGAAGAGATCAACGACTGTGTGTGATAATAGGCTACCTAAAATACGACCAACAAAATAGAATATCAATTTCCATAATTATTGCACCGCATTTCGTGATTTCTGTGTGCTACAGTGACTATTATGCTTAATTTTTCTCCAGCTTGCTTTTTAGCACAATTACCACAATAGCCTACAAAATATTTCTTATATATAGCCTATAATACAATATAGCCTATAAAATCTATTATAGTCTATTATATTTGTATGATCTTCACACCAATATTTCAAAACATCATTCTTTATTATTATTTCCAAAATAAGAAAATGAAAAATGTTTGCACCAAATATTTAGTCACAGATATAGCCTAGGCCTAGCTAAACAATCCAACAATGCCAAACAAAGTTAATTTTCTGCTAAGGCCTTTAGACTAGGGATTATTTAGGTGGTCTCATAAAGGTAAAACATTGGGCAATAAAACAAGTGGCGATGCTGACATTTGATAATATTTAACAGGGTTTCAATAATCGATTAGGGTGATAGATGTCTCTCTTACACGAGTCATTGGCGATATATGGCCAGTTCGCAGGAATAGCGCATTGTCCGTGCCAAGAGCACCATATGGTGACATCCGTACAGGGACTGAAACGAGCCAAACAGCTCAAGAGCACTAAAACAGCACGACATTCTATTAGTGCGGGTCCAGACCGCTCGACGCGGGCGACGCGGAGCCAAACTATAATAGAATATTTTACGGCAAATGAGCAACAATGTACTGAACAAACGCATCTAGCCAGAATACAAAAAACATGCTAATGAGCCTGCAGTAATGTCACACCCTTGCAGTTACTCTTTATGTTGCTTTATATATAAAAAAAATGCACCAAAGCAACAGTGGCATTTAACGAATTATGAATTAAAATACCAGAACGTTTAATTGGAGAGAATATAAATATTAAAATAATAAAATAATAATAAAAATACAAGGCTGCGTGAGTTAATAATAATAATGCTATTATAACTATTATTATTAGTCCAGTGGGGTTCAAATGTCTTGGTCACCTCAGAAAGTCAGGTCAGAGGAAAGCTGCTAAACCTATTAAATGATACATGGGTATTACTGTAATGTGGAAGGATAGGATTTCTGATCGGGAGAATGATGCCCTTCAGCGCCAACAATAGCACATTCGCATTACCCCACGGAGGGCGGGGAGAGAAACCCAAGCTGAACATGGTGTTACATTTCTCTCAAATGCGCGAGCATTATTAGTTCTAAAGATAATCCCGTCATCTCTCTTCTCCAAACCGCTCCGAGAGGATCCGGACGGTCTCAAGCGGAGCAGCGCTAATTCGAAAGGTTTTCTTTGGCCTAATTTAAACGTTAATTAGAAACAGGGCACCTGACATCATCAATCATCACCGCTTTAAGGGGAGCGGGGTTTTATTTTCGCCCAACCCGTCCCTGCGTCACTTCCCTCAGACGCATATGGAGGTGGCAGGGATCTGGAAACATTTATTCTGGATAATGCTACCGTGCACGAGATTACTTTAAATATATGTATTTGATTTATCGAAACGCTCAATGATAAAATAAAAAAGAATATAACTTAACAGAATTATATTACGGATAAAACATGATTCTATAAATAAAAGATTGTAGGCTATAAAATCAAACGCCATTGTTCATTGTGCAAATAATAGTATGCAATGTAATACTACATGCACATAACAAATATAATTGATTATTGTATACACTAGCCTATTGCATACATCACACGTGTGATATTAAAATATGCTAAATAAATTTGATCTCAGCTTTTTTTTTCTCTCTTCTTATTTTTCTCGATCTGATCCAAATAAAGCATTTCTGAAATTTCAGATTTCTTAACAAATTCAGTCATTTTCATTGTTTTCATTTTAACAAGACTACATAAAAATGAAAGCTCAGCTGTTGACAAATAGGCACTTCTCATAAAATCTCACACTAACACCTCAAATGTCTCCGCTGCGTTGCACTTTAAGATAGACTCGTTTCTGCTCTCTCTCGCCCAAACAGCTGTACTAACTACTATATAAACATGATACGGGGACACACGCATTAACGTGGAGCCAAGCGGTGACATTTGACTGTGTAGTGAGGTGTTACTCTAGCTCTGTGCCTCTTATTTCCCAAATACCCTCTTGGCATAGTTAGATCCCACGCGCACTGATAACACATCTATATAAATATGAAAATATAATATAAGGTATAAAGGAATTTACTCTCAAATTCAGAATTACAATGTCAAATAAATCCTGATATATGTTCTGGTCGGTTTAAATTAAGAGGTAAGAATGAGGTCAATGGTCTCGTGTCTAAAGAGGTAAATCCAAGCAGTGTAATTAACACGTTCTTTCATTATAGCTATTAAGCTGTAAACCAATCTTGTCGGCGTTTGGTTGCTCTCAACAAAACAACACCTCAAAAACTGCCTGTACAAACGCACACCGGCTAGGCCTCCAGTATGATCCTTATGATCAAAGCATAACAACATGTATATAGCATATGCGTATATATACAATAATATATATAAATAATAATATGTGAAAAAAAAAAATATATATATCTGAAAAAAAAAACAAAAACATTTAATACCTTTTCAAACTTTACGCCCAAAGTGTCTGATATGTAGCTACCTTTATTTCTGATTGTCTATAAATATGTATTTTATTTTTAAATCTATCATTTATTTTGGATTATTAATCTATCATTTATTTTGGAACTGAGGTTTAAATTTGTTGTATAAGCAGAGGGTTATTGGTGGATGTAATGAGCTAATCGATGTAGTCATGAGTGTTAATTGTGTTTAATAATGTCATATCGATGAGCGTTTCGTCCAATTTGACAAGCTCGAGTCAATTAAGGAGCAGTAAAATCGGAAATCCATTATGGTGCACATTTGACGGTCACAGGTTAATTGCGCTCGCTGGTTGATGGCTGGCGGCGCTGTAAGGGTGTCCAAACAGCTCTCATTTTTACCCAGGTACCTCTCTCTTAAAACAATATAATCAAAGCGTCAGAGTCGCCTGCTGTTTTACATCCCATGTTGCTTTTGATGGTGTCATGTTCAGCGGTATTTAGTACCTGTTGATGTTTTCTCTTTCTGTGGATGACAAATGCCCCGGCTCCCCAAAGCGCACGCACCCTCCCCAACAGCCACAAACCCCCGGACAAACGGACGCGTGGATCAAAGGCTCGGACCCCACCACAGCAGTGTTGCACCCCGCCAGCGCGCCACTGGGGTCGGGTTCAGATCATAAAAAGGGCGACTCCTGGAGGGGATTATGGAGCTTTTCGCCGTGAGTTTCGAAAAAGAGCAGCGAAGGTGTGAACAGGAGGAAATGGATTCGTCCTCGCTGATAAACGCGGTTATTTGGATAGATCGGCAAGGCTCTTCACCAAACAAAGGTGCAATAAATCATTTCCCTAACGCACTTTTTTGTAAGCACACACGCATACTAAGATAAAAAAAAGTATAGATGCTACAGTTACTGTATAGGCTGTAACAAAATAATAAAGAATATACATCCAGATAATAAAACCTCTTCTACTGTTACCTCACGCTCTTCGTTTGGTCCAATTATAAGAGTTATTTTTGCATGTCACATCAATTTTAACATAGAGACATTCTCATTCCCTCTCCACTGAACCCCTCCACCCTCTCTCTCCTCACCTGAATGAACGGTTGACACCCCAACACACTTCACTGATGGACACGCGTAATTACGCACATCTGCGTCTGAGCGTCCAATGAGAGGAAGCCAAAACAGAGATGATATGTGTTCCAGTCCATGGCACTGCCACCGTGCCACTCTGCCAGAGCCATCCATGTGTGAAGAGTCATTTGAGCTCGTAAAATTTCGTTTTCGGAAACACTGAATGCGTAGAATGGATAAAACATGCACGAAATGGATAAAACATTCAAAAACACTTTTGCACGTCGATGTAATTAATCACAATAATAAGCTGCTAACAATGTGTAACTGCAAGCTGTTCTACAACGTGATCACGCATTAAGGAGACGTTGTACATTGTTATTATTATTAATCATGTTGTAAAAGAAAGCATGCGTATTTTAGTGTGTACTATTTAAAATTAGTCAAATATTTCGGTTATTTGAAAACGAACAAAATAAGAGGGAACGACGTGAATTAATTCATTCAGTGTGTTTTGTTTTTTTTAGAAAAAATATTTAAAAGAAAATGTGAGCATTTTTGAGACATTCGACTATATCACGTGTCTGATTTTAAAAGAAAAATCTGAAGCAAACAAACATAATCGTTTTTTTTCTGGTTCTTCTCTCTCTCTCTCTCTCTTTCTTTCTTTCATACACACTTACCTGTCTGATGTGGATGTGTGAAGGATTTTGGTTTTCTAGGGCTGCGTCACGTGAGCTGATGCAAAACCATGGAGCGACGATCAAAGAGACGCGCGCAGACGATTCAACTCTGATGAAAAATAATACACACTTATTACTGTATATGGATGCGGTGACCTTTTTGATTAGGCCTCTGTACAGAGAAACAAATCTGAGGTAGCCTAATAACACTTAATTGTACATTTTATTTTCATTTATTTCATCATTTATTTTAAATGGTGGACACATTATGCAAAATAATACGTCAATAAATGTGGATCATTAACAAATTGGAATTTTCGTAACGAGTAAATAAGAAATCTTTAAAACACGTTATAAATGTAACATTTAAAGTTTTCATAGTAAATAAAAACAAGTACAGGGTACCATTTGTTGGGAAAAAACGATTGAATAAATCCTTTAAAAAAGTTAAATTTAAACTTAAGTTAAAAGTCAAACTTAATTAGTTCATAAAAATAATAAGTCAGACGTTTACAAAACGTTCCCTTTTAAT
>JAUMHI010000055.1:6120801-6143154 GCA_032359435.1 Enteromius unitaeniatus | reverse complement strand
AAACTTAAGTTAAAAGTCAAACTTAATTAGTTCATAAAAATAATAAGTCAGACGTTTACAAAACGTTCCCTTTTAATAAAAGTGTTAAAATATTTAGTCATTTAAAAAATATTATCGTTTTAAGTTTTTTTTTTCTTGTCACATAGCAACGAAATGTTTCATGCAGGTAAGGTGTGCCATATTGACCATGATATGGTGAACAAAAAGAAAAACAGTGAACTGAATAACCTTAAATTCAGATTTAAAAAAAAACTGTTCAGTATTTTATTTATTTATTTTGTATTTTGACAAAATATGAAAATCACTTAACAGTCTGACTGAAAATCGAAACACTTTAAGGTATACGTGTAACACAAATTACATCTGCGTACTATTTTAATAACACTGAATTATGCATAATTAAAGCCAGACGATAATCCTAACCCTAACCATATGCAGTTAATTAACATTACTCGGTACTTAAATGTATAATTAAATTACAACAAGGACACCTTAAAATAAGGTGTGACCAAAGCATGTTAAAAGAGGTGTCATTTTCTGTATGCAATGCATTTTAAGTGTATTTTCAAGTAACTTAATAAATAACACATTTATGAATTTATGAGACGAAGAGATCTATTCATGACACTATGTCGTGCTGAATGCTCTCTGAAATGTAAATAACTGATCATCAGCTGATTATGGCGCGTGTAACCGGAGGAGCAACATCAGCCACGATTTATATAGTTCCCCGAGAAGCATCATGCGCTTTTAAAGAAGGATTTAATTTGGAGTGCACTCCGGGTGCATATCAGCGCTTATGAAGATAAATGCTATCACTAGAGCAGACTGTTCCGTGCGAACTACAGCAGAATCAATCACCGCAGTTCTGGCCGCGACCACTTGGGCGCCTAATGGAGAAGATGGAGGGAGGTGGAGTGAATCATCTCATCAGAAATCCCACGAGGAATAAAGGGCAAGGTTTAAAGTTGGATTTGTCAAAGGCACAATACGCACAACATAGAGCTTAGCTTGTTGACAATAAATTGTGTCATCATGGAAGCTTGCTATATTACATATAAATAGGTTCTAGATCCTGTAAAAGAAGTAGTAGTGAAAAATACGATCAAAAGCAATATTAAAAACGTGCTTCATATGGTTATTTCTAAATGTTATTAAGAACATTCAATTGAAATGAATACAAATGTGCTTTGCTTGTTGGTGTCAAACATAATCAGAACTGTAATTTATTGTTTATTATCTGGCAGACAACCAAAAAGTGATTCATAGTATGAAGAGTCAATGGTATCATCCCTATTTTTTGTTTAATTTTTGTTTAAACTAAAAATAAATACATTTATATCTAGAGAGAATCCAGAAAAACATGGGTGGATGGGTGGAGGGAGTGAAAAAAACAGCGCTCTCTCCACCTTCAATACCACGACTGAGGTGAGCTCAGCACATTAACAAGCATTTTTAATTATTATTATTAATATGAATAAATAACTTACTAACTATTAATAGCTAAGCAACAATTCAGAGTTTATTGATGCCATATATAGTTTATAGTGAGAACAGGTCCCCAAACTAAAGTGTGAATAAAAGGATTAATTAACTCTTAGTTATAAACTGAAAATGTACGAAACCAACATGATTACAGAAAACTGCATTTCAAAGAACTTGCCAATTGTTTTAAAGTTTATTCCTTTTTTTTTACCATCCAAGACATCCTTATTTGTCATTATCTCATACACAATTACATATAACATGGACGATATAATGTAAAATGTTACATCATACAGGCCATATATGTAATACCACGGCAGAGCAGGAACATGCAGTGAAGATTAGTGTTTTCTAAAGTGTGTTTGGAGATGGGAAGGTAATGAATGTGCATCCGTGTTACATTTTACGAGAAGAGTGTCTGCGTTCACAAATAAATACTGTATATAACGTGTGTGGTGAAGCACCTCTCCGGAGAGGTGTAGTTTCTCGTAACCGGAGTGCATACGGGTTTGATTAAGCTGTGATCAGCTCCTGCCCTCTGCAGCTCCACTCCACTCCGAAAGCGCAATGAGGAAATAGCTCGTCTGGTCGCTGACAGAGCCCCGCTTTTTCTGTAAAGATAAATGACCCAAAGTATTAAAGTTTAACACTTTGACAAAACCCACCTGATCTGGAGGATTAATGCAACGAAAAATCCATCTGCGCGCAACTCCGTGGAGAGTAATGGCCTTGTGCTGGGAAGGTCAAACAATATTTAGGATAAGTACATATCCAGTATATAGAGCTGAACTTTCCCAAGGCTCACACACTTAAATGACACCTACACACACACACACACACACACATGCTCATATGGAAGAACAGTTGTCAAAGGACAGTGGGTACATTATTCTTTGTCAGCATGCATTGCCAGTTGTGCTTTAAAAGTAATGCACACCTATTATTAATGCATCCAAATGAATAAGCTAGTGTTCATTTAACCCTCGTGTTCTGTTGAAAATGACTGGGTTTCTTGAGACCTCCGTGCATATGTAACAAAAACCCTTAAATTAAATGGTTTTGTGCATTAGTCAAAACCCAGTAGGAAGATGATAGTAAAGCTTTAACAAACAGAAATGTGTCATTACAACATAGTTTAGAGTCAGTCTGAGCACATTTCTCATCCAATTAGGAAAATCAGACACTTAAAAAACCTGATGTTTTGGAGCCATTAAAATGTTCTTTAGTCTTTAGAGCATTGAATGTTGATGAGCTAAATAACAAAGCAGCACACAACCTGATTACGCACAAGGAACTGGGAAGACTAGGGCTGCGTATGTCCCAGATGGATCCCATAAATAGAGTCCAATTGGAAATGGCAGATAAACGGCGCTGTCAGAGAGGACAAAAAGATAATTTTTCAAAACATCCCAGAGAAACAGATCCAACCAAACCTTCATTACCCCTCTGGTTTTGGCCGAAACAGAAACTATTCACTCCCTGGAAGTAAGTCATCTTACGGAGGAAAAAGAGCTTGTCCCCCGTGGAACATTCCTCACGGAACACAGGAGGGGACTGCTAGAAATAAAAAAAGAAAAGAAAGAAAAGAAAGTGTGTCAGACGGGAAGATTTCAGATTAGCAAAACTCTATGCTTCTAACTCTAATCTATCTGTATACCCATCCATATATATCAGTATATCTATCTTACAAAAAACAAATTAAGCGATATGACAAAACTTATTCAAAGTGTTATTGTGAGTGATCATGTGACAATAGTAAACATTCATGGTGACACTTTTACATTTTACAGTAACACCTATTAGGTGCTTATTAGCATTCATTTTACTAGAATATTAGCCATTTATTAGTGCGGATTAAGCATATATTAATAGCCTTATTCCAAATGACCTTATTCTACATCCCTAATCTTACCCAAAACCTAAACGTAACAACTACTGTACCTTACTAACAATTAATAAGCAGCAAATTAATAATTTATTGAAAAGGAAAAGCCGTAGTTAATAAAAATCAAGTGTTACCTACTCTAAAGTGTTCTTTATATTTTTATATTGCTTAATTTTTTTTTCCAAGAAACAAACAAAAAAACAAAACAGGGAAGGGAAGCTCAGACAGAGATATGTAATCGGAAAAAATGCGGAGTGAAAAAACTGGGAAAGGTCTCGGCCCTCAGTCCTACCATAACTTACAATGTCCTTGTCGTCCATAAATATCAGAAATAGGCTCACAGTCAAGCCCATTCACAAGCAGCACTGTTTGTGTGTGTATCCCAGGGGCCCGGGGTCAGTGCACACACATAGAATTACCTTCAGCTGTATACTGTTCACTCTCAGGTAATGGAAAGGGAGGTAACGTACAATGAGAAACACAAATTCGGCCAATCATTCTGCTGATGGCAGCTGTTAACTTACCGTTGATATTTATTGCTGCACGTTTTGAAGCATGTGTGTTTTGGTGTGCTCCCTTCATCCTTTTAAGCGTTCTGGATTTGTTTTTGGTGGAGAAAAAGATAAATAATTGGAGATGACAGTGCTTAAGGAGGGACTAAACCTCTACAGTAAATTTGTCAGAAAACAAGGCTTTCAACTCAAGGCTACGGGCTCCTCGGGTGGATAAGCAGAGGAGAACCTGATCTATTTCATACCATAGTTTAGAGCGGTCAGTTCTGTTCTGAACAATGCTTTTCACATGGTATTATATTAATCAAATTACATTTTTACAGAAAACATGAGTGGTGACATGTACAAAATGTACAAAAGGTCACTTTACAATAGTTATATATAAAACAGCAGTGATTAATAACATTTTGCTAGTTTTTTTTTCTGCAAAGATGCATCAACTCGATCAAAAGTGACAGTAAAGACATTTATTTTAAAATATTTCCTTTTCATATAAATTCTGTTCTTTCTATTTATCATCTCAAAAATATTAAGCAGCACAAATATTTGCAAAATTGATAATATTTATATAAATTTCAGCTTAACATGACCAAAATAAATTACATTTTAAAATACATTGACACAGAAAAAAGTTATTTTAAACTGTAAGAAATTTTTACAATATTACGGTTATACTGTATTTTTTTATCACATTAATGCAGCCTTAGCGAACATAATAGGCTTATTTTTAATATATCTTACACCAATTTATTTTTAAAGATTATTTTGGTTCATGCACAGAAATCTGTGCACAGTGCATGGTCAGCATTGCGTAATTATGATTAAAAAAATAATTATCAGTAATATTTATTAAAAACTGCTGTGTTTGGTTTTTTGCCTCATACTGAAATTAGCAACAGCTGTTATGAAAAAGAAGAAAAAGATCAGGGTGACAAAAATAGCATCTGTTTTCAACAAAGCCTTAAATAGCATGCATTAACTAATAGAAAAGAAAAAAGGCCAGAGCAGCTCAGGTATTTGAATCATCTGAAGGCTCTTTTGTTTTACTGTTCTAAACACTGATGCTTCATGGTCTTTGCAGAGAAAACACCAAACCTACAGCCTATTTGGCAACAACAGAATTCCTATCAACAGGAAAAAGTCTTTTAACTTCACCTAAATCTCAGATACAGGGCTGTTGTGTGTGTGTTAATAAACTCTCTGCTCAGCCATCGAGAAGAAGCCGGGTCCGATCTGCCCATCTCCAGCGACACCCACAATACGGTGGCCGAGATTAAACGGTAGGGAAACGAACAGGGGACAAAACCCATCAGCGTGTCACAGAGGCAGCCGGTATTGTATCTATATGTATTGAACAGCAGAGCCGTCAGGACTGCTGGCACAGTCATTCATCACAAACAAAGCGGGTTCTGTCAGTAACACAATACTGAATACATCAGTAGCACTGCTCTCTGACAACCAGGACATCAGCAGCAGACTGGCGGAGGAACATTCACATGTTTTAGCTTCTCACTTCTTTTACCTTGAGTCTTTCGTCTGCTCATTCTTTTCTTCTGCCCTCCATCTCTACAAGCAGAACCTTAAGTATTTCCTAGAAAAAAAGGGAAAAAAATGTTTAATGATGCAATTTAGCACCACTTTTAATAGTTTTAGACTCTTTATTTTAGGGTTTACTGTATGCACTAGGCCACATTTAATCAGTGTTAAACTACAGATTAGAAACGTCAATATAAATCTTAATGTTTTACTTAAAATTAATCAAAATGTTAATGACCATTTGCATAGGAATTGTATTATGTTATCCAATGAGTTCAGTTCAAATTGTTGTAGATCGTTCACACTAGAAAACCATGTAAATATTTTGCCAACATTGAACATGTGTGTGCAATTATAAATACAAAGTAAATACACACCCCACACATATATAGTATGTACACAAATATAAAATATTTATATAGTAAATTTGTAAGTGTGCAACATATGTTTACTCTCATATTTGTGTCTGAAATATGATCTAGACATTTTTTTGTGAGTTTTTATTAGTTATTCCACACTAGCTTATGTTTTTTCCCCTATTATGGTCTTTTAATATATGCTGTTTTAAGTTATTTACTTCAGTTTTATTTTCTTCTCTTTGACTGTATTGCACTACTGTATTTGTTGTGCTTTATAAATAACAATAAACTTGAGATTCTTTCAATAATTGTGCATTTATGTGCTGTGGCTAACGGCATTTTAGCATAGAGCTTGATCTATTTAAGCAAACTTTCCACCTTAAATCTTCATCTCTACTTGAGTTGTCGGTCTGTTGTGTGCATCTTTCTGAATGGCTGAGTCAGCGATTGTGGTTTAATTATAGATTTGCTCTGGGTGGGACTAAGGGACCACCACACAAACACACAAACACACCCTCAAAGTCTCTCACCTGGGACAGAAACTCTACAGGGAGAAAAGCAATAACATGTTCAATAGACGGCAATAAACTTGAAGTGTGTCCTCTTCCCCTGCGCTGCGGCAACATTATCTGTTTATCCAGCACAAAACGGAGAGGAACTCATATTGTGCGTCATTACAGAGTGTTACAGTAATCAAATTCAGAGCTACAAAGTGAAGTGTGTTTCTGCAGAACATTATATTAAGGCTTAGAATTTTAAAATGTCATTATTTGAGGCATAATTTTAGTTTTTCAATAAGAAATTCATTAAAAATGTATAATAATCAAAGATTTGAGTCATGCACGGAATGAATTGGCTGCTGTAGATTGAATTGTCTTTGTCTTATGCTTTTCTAGTGTTGACAGGATTCATAAATGTGCCTCCTCAATTGAATTACTATGATACTCTAGGTCTAATCAGTTACCAGAAGGAACTGTACAAATGCTATTCCTCTAAAACTTTTTAATAATTCACTCCTCAACAGTGGCTTGATTTGACTTACATATTCCATCGTAAATCCATTTTACTGAAAAAAAGCTAATTGTAAAAAAAGTATTTTGACTAAAAAATCAACACAACACAACGTGTTTTATTAGTTCAAGCAGGAAAATAACCCTAAAAAATTAAAATAAATATATATATATTTGTTACTTTTTATTATTATTTTTGTTTTAAATAACTACTTGTTATTATTGTTATTATTTTTAATATTATTTGTATGTAAAGCACTTTAGATTACCAGTTTGTATGCAATGTTGTACATAAATAAACTTGCCTTGCCTCTGAAACAACACAATCTATGTTCATGACTCCCCACCAGTAAGCTATAAATAACTCAATAACAAGTCCTTCGCTGAGATACGGAGGTCATAATTTACCAGGCAACAGCCAAGGACTATATTAATCTTTGGGAAAAGACCCCAAGGAATATTAGCGTCCGTGTCCCATAACAGGGGGACAATGATGACATTGTGTGTGTCAAAGCGGCTCAGCCTGCTGTGAACTCATTTAGAAGTCTGGGTGACTCTCCCCTGAGATCGGCCACCTCTCGAACCCCCTTCCCCGCATTTAGTTTTAATTAACCTCCGTTAGATACTGGGCTGTAGCTTTAGCGAGTCTGTGGCAGAAAGGTTAATGATTTTTATGGGCTCAGGGACAGAGGAGGGGACAGATCAATGCGACTCAATTCCCTACACGGCTCGCTCTCACCACCTCATCTCCGCTTACTGTCTCACTGTCAGTGTCTGGACCTCAGAAAGAGAGAGAGAGAGAGAGAGGATGAGCAGGGCTTCTCTCTGACACACACACACACACACACACACACTTAGAAAAATGAAAAAGGTACTGTTTTCTTCCAGGACATTATTCTTTAACATTGAACTGTGTTTTTCAAAATACAAGTAAAACACCTGTGAAAGATCAATACAGAAAATTCCTTTACATTAATAGTATGTTGTGCCCTATTTTTACAGCATTTCCTATTGACGGCCATACAACCACTAATAACCTGACAACAACAACTGCTGACTATTTTAACTGAGTAAAGAAATGTTATAGCATCTTTATAAATCAAAATACTTTTTATTTTCCAAGACATCATCAAAAGGAGCTTTTTATTACTCTAGTTTCCTCAAAAGAAGCATTCTGGGTTACACGTTATTTTGATAGTCCTCATTCTACTAATTATAAGTAACTATGTAACTACATGTGAACTAATTCTCATGAATTTACAACTACACAACAAACTCTCAGAGTAGACTGTTAGGATAGGTCCAAACTATACTGTTGGAATCACCTTAAAAACAGTAAAAAACACAGACAATCAGCTTACAGTATAATAAACAGAACATTATTGTTTATTTATGGGTGCTAATGTAGTTACTAATACTGTTAGTATTCTTGGTGTGAACGGCCCTAAATGGTTAGCTTTGGGTCCTTGAATTTAGCAACTCAGTTTGACTGGTGAAAAATAAAACGCTCTGCACATTAGAATGGATTAATTAAATCATGGATGTTTCATTGATACCTTCATATGTCTGGTTGTGGCTTACAGGGACTCATTCACACGCACAGCTAAAGGTGAACGCGAGTGAAGGAGCAAAACACCCTGCAGGCAAAGTGAACGCAAAATTATAGTCCAACAAAAATAAGCTTTTAACTTCTTGACAGCTAGAGATAAAATCACTGTCAGATAATTTGTCATTCACTGACAACAAAAACAAGCTTTTTAGCGCGAGATAAATTACATACTTTTTACTTGATCAAACAGAAGACCAGTGCCAATTGCAGTGTGTGTGTGTGTGTGTGAGAGAGAGAGAGATGGTAAAATTTGAAAGTGTTTTAATGCGTTGGGTGAAAGAGGTTCAGCTTTAGGCCAGAAATAAAGTACACAAACAGAAATAAATGCTTTTCCAACTGGCGACCAACACACAGTCCTGTTGTAGATATTAACATGCATCACTGTATTACTGTGTGAGTAACAAACCTCAGTACTCTAGGGAATGATAGAGTTTCCTTCAAATGTCTGTGCCATTTAACCGGTTCGGCTGTTATTCAGGTAGCTAGCAATAGATGCTGACAGATTAACAGATAGCTTAGTTGCTCTGCAAAATAATGTTCTCAGTAGTAGAACTGAGAGAGAACACTAAAAAATAGAATATGTTTTCTTTCTACTCATTACGGTCTCAAAAGAGGTCTATAAATATAGGCAATATAAATAGTTGCCAGGGTGCAAAACCTTTTAAACCAAGCTGTAAAGTCAAACATTCAGACACTAGATATAATTTTTAATTTTTGTTTCAGCATGCAGTGGACTACCAGTAAAACTGAGGGAAAAAAGAGAACTATATACAGTATATATATATATATATATATATATATATATCCATACATATTCATACCTTACCATATTTTGCTTAAGTGTTCTTTCTTTAATTGCAATCTTTACACCACAGACTGAGTAAAATTAAGCATCGCTTGGTAATTGGTTGACCTAAACTGTTATTATTTCGCAATAATTAAATTTATCAGCTGATAGCTATTCACCCGAATTCATTACAAACCTTTGTATCTCAATTATCAAGAGAGAGCGTTCTTGTCATATTTTATAATCTTTTTTTAAACTATAGCAAATAAACTGTGATAATGTGAAAAATAATTGTCTGAATACATTTTGGTTTGAATGTATTCTTGACTCTAGGAAATTACATCAGAACAATTCTTTGTTGCATCATTCTATTTTTATACAAATTGCATTTGCTGTTGATGCAACAAGGCAAAGCAAAGCAAAACAGGGCGAGGCACTGATTAAAAACAACAACAACAACAACTTCAAACAGAATAAAAATTATAATAATATAAAAAAAAAAACAGTGATGCAAAAATTTTACCTTAAACATATCATGAAAAAAACCCCACCAACCCTAAATAAACTAAAAACCTAAATGAAACAAAACACAGTGAGCCACCGATTAAAATAATACTAAAATAATACTGCTAATAAAAATACACTTACACACTGCTGAACATTAATAAAATAAAATAAGATAAATCAGTGAGGCAAAAATGAACTTCAAACAATGCATACATAAATAATAAACTGAAACAAATTCAGGCACTGATAATTTTTAAAATATTAATAAAATAAACTGCATAAAATATAAAATAATATAAAATGTAAAGTATTCATGCACTGATAAAATACCAGCAATATGCATTTTCTTAAAATGAATGATTGAGTGAATGAAAGAAGGCATGAACACAAACAAATAAATAACAGTACACACAGAGAGCTACTTCTGGCCATCAGTGGAGAATGGTGCTTTTAGGAAACAAAAGGTGTAGTTAAAGCCTCTGCCAGCAGGGACTCATGTCATTTAAGCCCTTTGAAAGGAAACACTGAGGACAAAACCTGTTTGCTTGTAGATGATTTGCATCCTCTGCTCTAGCGAAGGCAATTCTCCAAAAACAAGTTATTAAAACAGATGACGTAAAATAAGTGAGTGTGCCTGTCAGAGACATTCCAGGTCAGGTACGGAGCATGTCTGCTGTGATACGAGGCTCACATTTGTCATCAGAATCAGAATCAAAACTCTCTCTCACTCATATTTTATATCATTCGGATGTGCATCCAGAAGACATCAATCTGTTTTTTGCGCAAATGGATGACATCATCAGAGGTCTTTGGCAGAGTTGCGCTGTGGTGTAGAGAGATCAGTGTTTTACTTCATTTTGCCTGTTTTAGTTCTTTCCTCATTCGTGAGAGTTCCTGCTTTATCACTGTACGCCCATCAGCTGGTGCCTGCGGTCACAACAGCATCTTCTTTGGGCTTCTTTTCCTTTATTTGCTCTATGATGATCATGCAACGGTTTTGCTGTTTTATATATAAATTATGTATATATATATATATATATAAAATATATAATAAAAAATCAAATAAATAAATGTAAAATATATATTAAAGCACTAAAAACAATATGTATACTACTCTTGACAAAATAACTGATAAAATAAAATACATCAATACAAAATGGAAAACATAATAATGTGAAAAAATATGATAAAATTAACCCAAAAGTAATATATAATATTGATTAAATATTAAATAATATAAAATATTATTCTAAAAAACAAGGAACTGATAAATTAGAATAGAATAAATAATAATAAAATAAATAATAAAAAAACATATACTTATACAATATTAACCTTATACAATCAAATAAAATAATTAAAACGTTACTTTTGTACGTTACTTTACATTGAAAAGCTGAATAAACTAAGCTAAACTAAACTAAACTGAAAAATTAACACACCGAGAACTGCATAAACAATCATAAACTCATACTCATAAAATATTACTCTTAATAAAATAAAAAAATATTAATGTGAAATCACTTTATATACTGGTAAAAATTGTAAATGAAATAAATATTTATTAAAATAATAAAAACAGAATAAAAAAAAAACATAAAAAATATATATTACAAAATAAAATATTCTAAAATAAAATAAGACACTAAAAAAAGAGAAGAAATATTGCATCCTGCATTTTGTCCATCATGCATTACTCTTATCTCACTGCTGCACAAAAATGAGAAGCACTTCATCAATCTGTGAAACGAGAGAAATAGCTTACAACCGAAAGACAACAGGAGGAACCACTTTTATTTTTCTCTCACATCTGGTTTACCTCTGCACCCTCCCCCCGGATCCTCCTTTGCCAATCGCATTTCAGCACCCGTAGGAGTGACAACGCTGGTCTGTGTTTGAACTTCAAGCGTCTTTTACACATACCGAGGGCCCAGTGTATTTCAGCTGTCATGCGGCCTCACATTAGAGCATCGCTGACATTGGCCTGTGCTGAGGTGTGGAGACATGCCATAATAATTATCGCTCCTCCTCTTCAGCCAGTGTAAGCTGCCGTTAAAAGAAAAAACGCATGAGCAGGTAATGCAATGCATATCTGACATTCTTCAACATTACGGAGAGATTTAGCAGCTCACAGACCTGTTGACGTCTTCAGCATATCTTGAGCAACTGCTGGTGGTTCGGTGAGGGACTGTGATGAATTACAATGAGGCTAATGACACTTTCAAATGCAATCAAACACGCAGGATAATTATAAAACAACCAAAGCATCTAATTAGGCACATGTTCACACAAGCAAAAATACAAAAACCATGCAATGGCACTCATTTATTTACATTATTAAGTTCTTTTTTAGAACTGGTTCAGTTAGATGAGTCACTGTATGCACTTTGCATGCTTTTGTTCATTATCATGTTTCAAACTTCATATTTCCTTCATAAGGTGTTTCTATTTTTATTAGTTGTATGTGGAGAATTGTTTTTCTATTGTCAACCTAACTGTGTATATTATGGCTGATTGTTAAACAAACAAACAATAAAAAAAAAAACTCTATTAAATGCATTAATTATTTTTGCAATACATTACATCTTTTCATAAATAATAACACAATTAAAAATCATTTTATATTCTTTGTTACATATGAAGTTGGTTGTGTCACGTGTTTTAAGACCTTACACTCTAAAAGTGTAATTATTGAGGTTAAAGTTTTAAAAACAAAACAAAATAATAATAATAAATAAATAAATAAATAAACTACAAAGGAGGGTTAGGGCCAAGAGATAATACAAGAAAAAAATCTTGATAATAATCTCGAGATTGAAATAATGCATTTCGAGAAAAAAATCTAAATACAATTGAATCTATTTAATGGATTGGTATTAAACACTGGTGAGGCAGTTGATTTCCACTTTTCCGATGTGAGGTGATGAAAAAATTGAACATTACTGTCCAAAATCATACATTTATCCTAATCCTTACCCCTAAACCTAACCCTACCCAAAATGTATGCCTAAAATCAGTGGGACATGAGCTGATTGACAAGGGTGTAAAAGTACCTAACATTGATCATAAGCCTAAAACAGATGTTTTCATTATCCCTCAAATCTGATTGTTTGTTCAGAATGTTGTTCCAGCACATCTTGTACTTAGTGAAATCATGCTCACCATGTTTTAACCAGCCCAATCTTTTTTCACGAAATATAAAGTTTTTTCTCGTTATTTAACAAGTTTATTCTCAACATTTTATTTCCATTTTTTTTTCAAAATTGAATGACTTTAACCTCAGGATGGTTTTATTTTTTTATTATTGCGTGGTCAAAAATAAATAAATAATTAAATAAAGTAAATAAACAACAATAATACCATTAGTAAATATACTGTAAATATGTAATAAAAAATGCTACGCAAGTCATCAAGGACCAATATCTGTTTGGTTACCCATTCTTCAGAATATCTTCTTTTATGTTCAACAGAAGAAATAAACAAGTTTGGAGCACTATGAGGGTGAAGATATACGTTGGAAGTCAGTGGCTACCGTCAACGGTTTTGTTTTGTTACGCAGTCTGACAACTTGAGGGTGAGTAAATGATGAGGGATACTATCCCTATAAACGTTACCGATATGTGATTAAAGGATCAGTTTTCTAGTAAAATCACAAGTTTTGTATACTACAATGCCGTTTTAAAGCCGTTTCCCCGACACTGGTGTGCATGTGTATGTATTCATTCATAAACAGAGAGAGCGGAGATAAACTGTGAGACCTGCAGTAACAAATGAGGCTCATAAGAGTGCCACGGAGAGCTTTTAGAGCGAGATGAGGCAAAGGGAGAGCAAAACACAGTGATCTTATGACCTCCAAACTCTTAACCTCTGCCCCTAGGGTCTTCAACAACTCCCCTACACACGCTTACTAAGAGTCCAGTCCTCCATCTCTCAACACACACCACTTTCCCCATGAAACCCTTTATCTCCACACGCACCCACACACTTGCGGCCTTCCCAGATGTCCTCCTTATTCAACACACCTGGGACAGAGAGACGCTAACATGGACAAATGCGCTCGCTGATTACAATTAAATACACACAGCGATGGATTCCACTCCATCTTTCCCATCCTGTTTTCATTCCCCTGAAGTGTGTAATGGGAAGGAAGGAGTGCAGAACGTGGAGAGAGGAGAGGCGAGGAGGAGGAGGTGCCTTCGCTTCCCCTCGAACCCTTGACAGCGCGCACTAACTGGGTCTGAATTATGTGCAGTTGGGTGATGTGTTTGTTTAACCATCTGGTAGCAACTCCTGCCTTTCTTCTGGTGATGTAGAGACTGCAAACGGACAGGAAGATCAGCTCAGACACATTTCATACACACACACACACACACACACACACACACACACACACACGGTGATGACAAAACGCTTCACATACACTCACGAGCAGCCTGACATACTCATTAGAGTTGCCGGTCTGCACGAGCACTAAACGAAAGAAGTGAAAGATGGAATATCAAAACACATTCAGCCGTTGTACGACACTGGAGACATTTAAACTGTTTATATGAGATGTCATTTATATGCCACCTACTTCATTTGCTACATCATCTGCATTAAAAAAATCTCATTAAAGTCATTTAGAATATTTGACTGTTTTACTACTAATATACCTTCCAAATTAAAAGAAAACATCTGTCTTCAAATGCATTTTTTATTAACAATGCAAAATAATAAAGTGATATTTATTTCCAGACCCAATCCACATTTTTGGTCCTAGTTTTGGGGTGAAAATCTGTGGATTTAAAAAAACAAAAAACAAAATAAGAGAGAGAGAGAGACTCTTATTTGTATCTGAAATCATAATCAAATTAGTGAAAAAATAGAAAATTATTAAAAAAATTAATAAACATGTGAATCACATTCAAATTCAGTGGCAATAAATCACAAGATGTGACATATTAAAGTATTTATTTTGGATTTTTTATTTGAAACAATGCTTTTATAAAATGTCTCATGTCATCTATCTTTTAATACAATAATAATAATAATAATAATAATAATAAAATATGTAATAAATCAGTTGCTTTAGTAAAGAATGATTGTTATTGTTGTTAATAATAATATTAACAAAAATAATTATGCATTCATCATTATTATTATAATTTCATCAAGTAGTTCCAACTATAAGTTTTTATTAATTAATTAATTTATTTTTGGGAATTACATTTACAATTAATTTGAGCATGAATCAGTCTTTCTAAATAGAAGATCTTGAATATAGCAACACTTTGCTTAAATCTCTCTTTATGTTTTTATGAAAAGATAATTGCTTTAAACATTTAGATTTGGAAATGGCCTCTAACCATGTTATGGCTCTTGCTGGACAGTAATTACCTCTGCTGTAATAACAGGAGGAGCACATCCTCCCTTTAATCACCAACTCCTGAATTATTAATAAGCTTTGTTCTCCACAGCTGAACTGAATTGAACACAGCAGTACTGAAGCATACAATGAGATTTCATTAATATCTCAACTGTTTTTCCCAGACCACTTTGACATAAAAGAGAAGATCTTTCTAAACTAGGCTCAGATTAGCCAAAAAAGCATGCTATCAAAAGCCAGATTTCCTCTAAACACATTTTAGATAAAATACACACTACAATGAAACCAAGTCATAAGGGAGCAACACCTGAGCATTTTTGGCAGCTATAGTGTATATAAGAGACATCCAAGTCAATAATGACATGCCAGATAGCCTGAGATAGCAATACACACTCCGTCATGTTTTCCAAGCAACCAATAGCAGGGTCGTGTAAAGCAAACATGAACACTGACCATTCTCCTCGGCCTTTATGGTCAAAATCGATGAAAGCTATTCTCTAACGGGCCAGTGGAGTCAAAAAACCTTCCATTTCCTTCAGGATGTGCTTTCTTTCTTGCAATATTTTCATTTGCAGAAAATGTCAGGCGGGCTGTTTCTAAAGCAGTTGCTAACAGCACTGCTGACACACCGCGGCTCTGTCCATGGCATTTGGTTTGTTTTTACACAACACTGACTCACACATAACTACCGCCACACTCTTTATAATGTCAGCGTGAGGGCTGGGGTCAGTATGTGTTTATAGCTACTGTGAGAGGGCAAGGTATAAACTACTTCTGCTCTCCAGACAGAAATGACAACAAAATCAATGGCACAAACAGCAGGAATTTGGTTTTAACTGCAGAGAAACCACTGTGTTGATTTTTTTAGGCTTGTGTCTGGACTATTGCTTCGGAACGGGATATAATGCAATTTGATGCAGATTTTTAGTGGTGCTTGCTTATGCTACGTCTCCACCATGATGCCAGGATTTGGATGGTTGATAGGGCGTTGATATGTAGTTCTGCGTGGTTGCTTACTGGTCAAAAGAGTCCTACCTCAACCTCCTGTGATATTCTGATCTCGAGTGACTCTCATTCAGTGGAAATGTGGGGTTTTATAGCAAACAGTTTCTTAAGCTGCAAAAGAGTCAATTTTATGATTGAGCTCTTTGGTTATTGGCAGGGACAATCATATACAATCTTTCAACAACAACAAAAAACAACAACAAGAAAATAGCAACAACACAGACATTGTTACAGGTTTATCACTTACAAATAAACTAACTTGTAGTGAAATGTAAATTGCTTTTCTACAGGGAATGTGTGTGTTTATGTTGTGTGTGTGTGTGTGTGTGTGTGTGTGTGTGCTGCAGCTAAAGCCTGACTGAATTGACGCCCTCTCGAGTTCAAAGGTTAATGAATGATTATTTCCCCTTTCCCAGCAGGCCATGAGAGCTCTTCTGCAGCCAGAACTGTCAGGAAGGAAACATACTTTTGGATCATTCAGATATGTCTCATGTCATCAATGTGGATCATATCACAACTGAAAAAAAGTATGTATGTTTAAAAGAAAAAGCAAAGAAAGAAAGCATGAAAGCAAGAAATAAATTCAGGATTGCACTGAGCGCAACAGCCCGATTTTATATTTATGAAGGCCATTTTTTAAGATCTGCAAGCCATTTGTCATAGTTACACTTGCAAAAGCTGATATATAAAATGGTCAGATTCTTTTAAATCACATTTGAGCATTGCTACATAACGCTTTTCACCAATGTGAAATGTGCAGGGTTAGCGAGAGGCCTCAGGATTTCTAGTGATATGAAGTGATGGAGTGTTTCTTACCCCTGCAGAGGGAACAGCTTTGAAACACATTACTGTGTGAAACTGTCTGTGTGACTGACCTTTTCTCTCTCTCTCTCTCCCCTGACCCCGAACTCCTCTTTTTTCGCTGGCAGGCCTTGGCTTCAGAGATGCAGAGTTCAGCTCATATTCCGTTTCACCCCGGTCCAGGTGCGGGCGGCTGGACTTGCTGCGAACTGTACCCGAGCTGCACACACACACACCCTGTGTGGTGCAGCCTCCGCCTCGCAACTTTATTTCTTACTTCATGGATGCTAAAGAGTGGAGAAAGAAGATGTTCTTAATAATGTTTTATAGCAATTTAAAGAAAATTTAATTACACCCAACCCCCCCTCACATGGAAGAGCCCGATTTTGTGAAATAAAGTGCAGCACTACATGACCTTAAAAAGTTAACTCTTGAGGTTGCTTAAAAAAAATGGTGCAATTAAATTAAATATGTAATTACAAATATTTAATAAAATACTTTTTTCACATGAAATAATTAAATGTTTTATTTAAGATTAACTATACTACATTTAATTTAATATAATTTTTATAAAAAATTATTATTATAATAATAGTGTAGTGTAAAATAGTGTAAATAGTGTAAAAGTGCTGTCAAACGATTAATCACGATGAATCACATCCGAAATCTATGTGTAATACTTATAAATAAATATATACTTATACAAATAAATACATGTTTATTTGTTGTGTATATATTAAAACACACACATATAGTATATATCTTGAAATGATTTATATATAAATGCCTTTATATATTTATTTTCTTATATTTTATATACTGTATAAATATTTAATAAGACAATACATAATGGTATATTCACTGAATAGTAAAAAATTACAGACTGGCTCACTATAAACCCTCCTACAGCCCTATAAATAATACCTGTCAACCTATATTCTTCAAGTGAATAAACAAACAAACAAATAATTACATGACTAAAAAACATTTGTCTTTTCTTGTATTCTCCATCTTCCCATTATGAATCAAATATTTTGCATCAGCACTATCAGGAGACCAGAATAAACCTTGTGATCTAATGAAAGGCTCCAGGTCTAATGAAATGTTTGAGGTACTGAAAGCAAGCATCTTAACTCTGAATGTTATACAGCTAATAGTTTTTGATCAGAAGTGTTGCTAAAGCGCTTTTCATTTTGCAGCACCTTGCACCTTGCATTCAGCATTGGTGTTTTGCTATTATTTGCATAATTTCTGTAGTGACTCAAGCTCTAAATCAAAACAGACACCATGTTTGATCCAGTGAATTCTCCTCAGAGTGCTTTACTTTTAACGCTCTGATTTGTGCTTATTTTGTAGACTACATGATCTGTGACCTCACGGTTCATTTAAAATGGCTCACAAATGAGGCTGTTTTACTTTGAGAGCTGATTCTGCCTGGCTTTTTGGTGCGAAAAGAGATTTAGTGATTAGCCGGGCAGCCGCGAGACCGTTACTAATGATATCGGTTCAACTCTGGTTCCAAGCGGTCAGTTGAGCTTTGTTTTTCTCTCCTCCACGCTTTTCCACCTCTCAAATGTCCCTGGGTTCCACCTTCATTTGTGAGGCATAAACATTTGCCTGAACCGAGCACAGGGAGCTCATTTCTCAGCGTTTCGGTGGACAGTTGTCCTGTGGGTTAATGGCTCACCGAAGACCAGAATCAGAGCAGATGAAAGAAAGCAAAGGGCCCTCGTTTTCTCTCATTAATCATGCTTGTTTTCTTTTAGCTGATCTTTTCACCCAGCTTTAAGGACCTGTCCGCTCGACTCGGGGCTTGTCCGAGGTGCAAAGGGCCGCCAGGGGCCTCTAGGAGCCTCTCGATCTCTCAGCTAGAATATCCTCCAGGGGTCTGAATCAGCCTGCGCTTTAATGGCTTTTGTAATGGCAAATTATAAAGGCGCTACAAGGGGAAGATTAATCGGGGGTGGTCTACGGGGTAGGAAAACCCAGGACACGTGGTAACCCGAGAAAGTTAGCGTAGCTCTGAAATATGAAGCGTTCTGCCCTCGTGACAATGTTAACAGACATACAAACCCTGCGACGTGACATTTGGTGTGTTTTTGTTGCCCGGGGGCAACTTCACCACCAAAAAATCATTATCATTTGTAATATTAACAAATTGTTTTGTCAGCTTTTTCAACGGCATCATCATTCCTGTGCTAATAGATTTGGTGTAACTTCGATCAGGGCTTTACATTTCCGCTCGGGCCTAAAAGGGGTGTTTGTGTGTGCTGTCAAAATTAAACCAAACAGAAATTAGTGACAAATTAAGTACTAAAGATGCTGTTTTTTTCAAACTAAATTAGCTCTTATTAAAAAAATCCATTTTACATTTCCAATTTCCATGCTACTAAATGGCATTATATGAATAATATTTATACCTACATATGATTATAAAAAAATAACAAAAATAATGATATGCTTATTAAAAAAATAACAAAACATAATGAAAAAAAAAACTAAGACAATTAATCATGCTGATCCAATATGTAAAAAAATTGGATTTGTACCCAAAGTAGTCATTAAAAAACGCCTAAATAATCTTTAAAGTAACTCACAACTTATTCAACAAAATATCCAACAATTACAATTTTCAAATGTGACAAAACAAATTGCTTTATGTGAAGGGCCTTCAAATTTTACACGGACAGACTGACAGAAATATGTTTAATGGCATGGAAAAACAAAAAAAGTAGCCATTCTCTGGAATGTCTATGCGGTCGTGCGCTTCTGAGTGTGGGAGTTTCCTCACGTCCTCAGTCGGGCATGAGCACTGTCTTTCGTGCCTGGGCCGGGTACACGCAGAGGCAGCTCTCGTGGAGTCATGCGTTCATTGCGGGCTCCCGCCTCAGCCTGCTCGTCACCGAGGGCGTCCCCCCGAGGCACCCAAACCAGCAACACCTGCTCTGTCCCCGGCCAAAGCACACGATGCTAGGCTTGCTGGTCCTTAGGGCCTGGCCAGGAAACACACGTGCTAAGAAAAAACGCCCCTGAGACAGGCAGACCAGAGGTGATGGATGTTGCTCCCCGGTGGAGGGCCGGGAGCAGTATCTGTGCATTCAGCTGCTGTCAACCCATGGGTCGGAGGTACCCAAATTTTCACAGAAAGAGCAAATTTCCACACCTCTGGGCCCAGTGCCTCACGGCAGCCCCTCCTTGGAAAATCCCCTTGAGGAGACACCTTTTCTCTCAGGAGATGGGCACGATCTTTGGAGCCTGCATGTCCGGCTCCTGGACGGGATGCGGCAGACCTCTCCGGTTTGCCAGCAGCCGTAATCAACACCATCTCTCAGTCTAGAGCCTCCTCAACAAGTCACGCCTATGCTCCGAGATGGGGTCTGTTCGTCGACTGGTGCTCCTTACACCAAGAGGACCCACAGAGATGTTCGATTGCAGTTGTGCTTTCCTTCCTGCAGGAAAAGTTGGAGCGCAGGCTGTCCCCTTCAATATTAAAGTGTATGTTGCTGCCATCACAGCATACAATGATGCAGTGGACGGCCAGTCCCTAGGTAAGCACCAACTCATCGTTCGGTTCCTTAGAGGTGCGTGTTGGGTTAATCCCCCGAGACCGCCCTCGGTACCCTCTTGGGACCTTGCCGTTGCCCTAATCGGCCTGTGGCAAGCTCCTTTTGAGCCTCTAGCGTCAGTCGAGGTGAAATACCTGTCATTAAAGACAGCGCTTCTGATTGCTCTGGCCTCCGTCAAGAGGTTTGGGGACCTTCAAGCTTTCTCTGTCGACGAAGAGTGCCTAGAGTTCGGCCCGGCTGACTCTCAGGTGCTACGTGCCCAAGGTTCCTACCACACCTTTTCGAAGTCAGGTAGTGAACCTGCAAGCTCTGCCCCTGGAGGAGGCAGACCCAGCCTGGGTCCAGTATGCGCACTGCGCCTCTACGTTGACCGCACTCGGAGCTTCAGACACTTTCAGCAGCTCTTTGTCTGCTTTGGAGGTCAGCAGAAAGGGAATGCTATCTCCAAACAGAGGCTGGCCCATTGGGTGGTGGAAGCCATCTCCCTGTCGTATCTATACCAGGGAGAGCCGTGCCCCCTAGGTCTGAGAGTTCACTCCACAAGGAGTGTAGCCTCCACCTCAGCGTTGGTGCACGGCGCCTCTCTAGCAGATATTTGTAGAGCTGTGGGCTGGGCGACACCCAACACCTTCGCCAGGTTTTACGACCTCCGCAACGAGGCTGTGTCTTCCCATGTCTCACATCAGACAAGCAGGTAGCGGGAAGACCGGCGGTGTCGGCTTGCTGCTGTGCCCTTCATGGGTTCCCTGATGCCAAGGCGAACCCCCTCCTCCTGCCCCGCAGTCGGACTTCCTTCACCAGTGGGTTGTGGCTACTTACAGCTTGTTCCTCAGTCAGCCAGATGGCTGTATTTCCCTTCACTTATATTCATATCTTATCGATATAGTGCGTTCCTTGAATTTCCAAGAAAAAAAAAAAAAAAAAAACCTCTTTTCATGTCTCCGCCCCCCCCAACCCATGCTTCAACTTTAAAATACAAAAAAGTAAAAGTTGGCATCCCGACGGGGCCCCTAACTGGCCCCCAGGGCGTTGAGAAGGCTACACGCAGACTCTCCTGTTGACATGCTTGCCCGCCTGCCGGCACCTGTGTCTCCGTGTAGCGGAGAATCGACTGAAGGGGAACGTCTAGGTTACGTAGGTAACCCACTTTCCCAGAAGGAGGGAACAGAGACGTTACATCCCCTTGCCACGACCCTGGGTTGACGCCGACTTGGCTCCTCAGTGAAATCCTGCAAGTGCAATCCAGCCGTGCCCTCTTATACTCACATTGTGATTAGGTGCACCTGGCTTTGATTATTGCACGCCAATATTCATTGGCCTTTCTCCAAAGATTCTCTTATCCAAAGTCTCTCAGGCAAGATCCCATATGTAGCGTCTCCGTTCCCTCCTTCAGGGAACGTGGGTTACCTACGTAACCTAGATATTTTGTATATTTAAAACTTAATGGCATCTTCATTTAGGGGCCTTTGTTAACAATTCTAGACAATTTTATCAACTAAATATGATAAACTCACACTACTTTTTAAATGTTTGGGTTTAATAATTTTTTAAGGAGCTATATTTATTATTGTAAAAAAAAAAGATGAAAAGTAAATTAAATTAACATTACATATACTTATAATATTTTAACTGTTCTATTTCAAATAAACAGTTCTTTTAAACTTCGTATTCACCAAAGATCTTGAAAAAAAAAAGTTCTGTCAAATGACTGATATGCCATAAATTTTGGTTTGCACAATGCATGTGTGTGTTCTGCGCTCATTTATATATAAATACACACACATTGTAACGTATGCAGTCATAGAATAGACTATGATAGAATAGATAGAATCCCTGCCTCCAGGGCGGATCAGGGGCCTTAGCAGGCCACGGCAGCACAACAGTCTCTGGAGGCCCTGGGTCAGGGGCCTTAGCAGGCCACGG
>JAUMHI010000055.1:6069510-6117370 GCA_032359435.1 Enteromius unitaeniatus | reverse complement strand
GATCAGAAGAAATGGACAGCACCTGAGTTAAATATATGAGTGTCACAGTAAAGGGTCTGAATACTTAGGACCATGTGATATTTCAGTTTTTCTTTTTTAATAAATCTGCCAAAATGTCAATAATTCTGTGTTTTTCTGTCAATAAGGGGTGCTGTGTGTACATTAATGAGATCATAAATGATTTTAGCTGTACATTTACATTTTATTTTTACTTTACATGCAATTAAGCATCTGAAAACATACATTCAGTTGAGTGTATTCTTTTGTAAATATATAATTTCTGCAATAAATACTTTGTCACAAGGGTTGTACTACCTGCACATCAATAATCACTATTGTTGTACATAAATAATCCTATAAACAGAGATAGATAGACAGACAGACAGACACCATTGTGTTGCTGAGGTTGTTTATTCCAAGTCAGTGGTATTTTCCGGCCTTATTTGGTCTTACATGCATCCATAAGTCTGTTGAGAAATTAACAAATAAGCACAATAATGAATGATTGCACACATGTTTCATTGAGAGCTCAGTATTAAGTGAGGAATGCACTACTGCGGACTTCCTGTGGCAAGTCTGTTACTCATATCTGTCATTGTGTCATTCAGACAGACAGAAGACGGCAATCTGCCAAAGAGGGAGATCCAGTGAGAACGAGAGGGACGGACATGAATAATGGAACATGACACACAACACGTTCATGCGTTCCAGCAGAGGGTAAAGAAGGTAAAGTGCCTTAAGCACTCTCACGGGCAGCCCAGCCGAGTCCTTCACAGACACCATCACGCAAACACAGTCTCAGGGGGCGGATGTGTGCCAAACTGCCCCAGATCAGCAGCTTGGCCAGGCTCTCCTCTCCCACTAGGCTAAACCGATGGCCTCAGCCAAGATACCAACACACGCTTGCTTCAGGGGACAACTGGACATGTCTCTGTTCTCATGTGTAGCCAGTGATATTTTGCGTCAGCTGGGTGGGTTACAATCATTAACAGACATCCACAAAACCCATTTCTTTCTTGGGAGAGAATTAACAAAACTAGGATGGGTTTCCAGAAGCACTAAGTAGTATGTTAGTAGCACTTCAAACCAGCTTCCCAAAAACCTCATGCACTTTAAGAATCACAAAAATAACGTCAGATTCGGACCACATGTGAAATCTTTCAGAAATCACATTTTTAAGAAAAAAGTATGTAATCTGTGACTTGGGCGGTACATTTTCAAAAGCTACTAACATGTGCAGTTTAGGTACAAATGTACTCTTTAAGCATTTATATGTAATGTGTATGTTTAAGTTACTAGCATGCATACTTTATGGGTAGATATAAGTAAACACACAAGCAACTTTTAAACAATGTACTGCTCAGCATTTTAACTTTTTCCCCCTGAGTTGAAAATTACACTTTCTAAATATGAATGTGTTTTGCATTGGCACAGTACAAAAAAAATATGATATATAAAAATAAATAAAAATGCATATACAAACGGCCTTTCTAATGTTTTCTAATCCATAGGGTTCTTAAATGAAGTCTCTAATTCTAATCAAGGCTGTGTCTCTAATTCTAGTCAAGGCTGTATTTATTTGGTAAAAAAACTACAGAAAAATCTGCAATATTAGCAATATTTTGATTATAATAATAATAATAATATATCATATTTAATAATGTAAGGTTGGAATTAACACTAAGATTAATAAACAAATAAAACCTTACTGCAAAGTGTTACAAAGTGTTGTATTGCTTAAATGCTTAAAATGAGTGTATCCAGAAGTGTGCTAAATTATCACTTACCACTTTCTTTTCATTTTCCTCCGTTGTCAGGTAGGGATCTGCTCCAATAGTGTGACAGTCACAAGTACACAGTGCTTAGACCTCAAACCAGATGTGTCTCAAAGACAACTTTACACACACACACACACACACACACACATATATATATATATATATATATATATATAAAAATTTATATATCTCGCTAATGCACTGATGGAATCATTGTAATGCTCCTTTATCTGCATCTGTTAAGTTTTCAATCAACTATATGATTAATAATAATGACAGAGCGTCTTATAATGACTCATAATGATGTATATTCCCTTCACATAGACGTATCTTAGGCCACTTACATTAATCTCCAAAAGATGACATGTAATTTCCATGTTTGGCAGTATTTTCCTGTTGGGGAGACAAAATCCTGGACATATTAGTGATAGTTTAACACCTATGGGCCGAACAGCCCAGATCCTCTTCATCAGTGAGCTGAGTGTGAGCGAGTTCATTCTCACAGGGGTCTGTATTAATGATGATGCTTACCATCCTTATCATTGCAGGTCAGCTCTCCTCTCCAGGTGAATGGTTCTGGTGGAGGGTTATGAATGGGGTAGAGGTAATGTTTCGGTCGAAGCTTAATCAGAGTTTGGCTCAAGTCATATTTATTTCTCAACATTCTCCAAAATATCTTCTTTAAAAAGTTCAAATAATATAACATTTTATTTTTAGTTAAATTATCCCTTTGATTTATTGCTCAACTTTTTTTTCCCCAGATGTTTCTGCTAAAATTAATCTGGAAAAATAAGAACAGTTGGCTTAACAAAGATAAAAAGAAAATGTATGTATAAAGCATGTCAGATCTTTTAGTCTTAGGAAAATGTGCAATATGTTATTATCAAATTTCTGAAGTAAAATTATGAAGTTTATCACTAAAACTAAATCTATTAACTATTTTTGGAAATTTTAGGTAAAAAAAAAAAAGATTCAAAACATAACGGGAAATCAGAAATGTTGCTTTGGCAGCTACAACTGAAATAAATGTACCAAAACTAACACAATAAAAATATGAAAACATAATAAAAAACATGATTTTTAAAATACAAAAATGGACTAAACTGTTAGTATGATAAATTCTGAGAAGCAGAATGCTTCCATTTAATCTCTTTGATGCCTCAAAGAAACAACTGAGATATTAAAGATATCTTATTTATTATTTTCTCCATATAGGAAGAAAGACAGAAAGACATACTGCATAGAGAAATAAGTATGAGTGCTCATGCTCTAGCTAGTCCTCATAAAACAGCGGGGTCTTCCTGTTTGTTATAGCCAATTGTGTTTGCACAAGACCTTCAGTGGACCACAGACCTGGGAGATAGATGTGAAACCAGGAAGACTTCATCCATCAAAACATTTACAGGACCAAAGGAATAATCTCTCCCAGTCTGCGGCTCGATCGCATGTGGTCTGCAGCAGTTGTTGGGAAACAACTCCTCCCGTGCAACCTTGAATTGCAGCCAAGCGCATGGGTCGGTTTGGTTAATTGACATAACAGGCCCTTCATCTCTGTCTCAGCCTGTAGCGGGTGAAAGAAAGCAAAGTGTTAAGACGTGCTACAAGTGGTCAGCTGACACTTCAAAGCATCCTGGAACATGCAATGTCACTTTGGTTGTGTGATGGCTGTAAAGGGGCTTTCTCTGATCCAACAACTACAGCCCCTGTCTTGAGGAGTTTCAAATCCTCTGTTTGGAGCATTTCCAACTTTTGACAGATATTGGGAAAAAAATGTGTAAACGACACCATGTGTGTTAAACGCAAATACATTGTAATCCCTGGATAGATTTTTAATGACAAATATATAAACTGATACAAATATGTGACCCTAGACCACAAAACCAGTGTTAAGTCACATAAGTACATATCTATGTCCAAAATAAATAGAATATTAAATAAAGATTATTTTCCATGAAGATATTTAGCACATTTCTTACTGTAAATATAGCACAGTTGAATTTCTAATTGGTAATATGCATTGCTAAGGATGTTATTTGTAAGTTTTATGGTGATTTTCTCAATACAGTTGTGGCTGCCAGAGTAATTTCGGAAAAAAAAAAAATACAGAAAAACTGTAAACACATTTACGGACAAAAAAAATCGTAAATTTTACAGTATAAAACTGTAATTTATAAAAAAGAAAATAAGCATGTAAATGCTTTTAAATGTACTATTAAAATCTGTTATGTACATCTAACATACTGACCAGAATCATAAAGAAAGCCAACTGTGTTTGTTTGTAAGGTGGTACAAATGAAGACGTAACATAAAGTCTAACTGTAGACATAACTGATAACAAAAACTATTAAAAAGTATGATTGTTTAAGCAAAATACTTTAAAATATGGAGTGTCACGCAGGGAATTCTGTGAATTTCAGTGACTGTAAAATATACATTGATTTGTTCAATTTACTTCTAACAATTGACAATTAACAGCATTTTACTGTAAAATAACTGTCTGGTTAGATGTTTTTTGCAGTTTTAGAATGGGAACATACTGTTAACCTATTAACAGTTCTCTTTTGGGGTAGCCTTTTTCTTTTTTTCTCTCAAGATTTTACAGTTAAAAATCACTTATTTTTTACAGTTTGGTTTTGTTAACAAATGAACAAATCTGTTTGATTAATAAAAATGTAATGAATGCATGAAATTGATCAATCGATAAAAATATTAATACAATAAATAAGAAACCTAATAAAACAATTGACTTTTCTGACACTGATCATCTGACTTTCTTTCATTGAAACTTAGGATGCTTCTTAAATAATCTTATGATAGAGAGCATGAATCTCAGGTTTTGTTCATGTCAGATGCACAGAATACTAACACATTCACAAATCAATGTTCAATTAAGTGTCTAACCCAAATCGTTATGCATTTGTAAAGACAAAGGAAAAAGACTGCAATGGAAAAGTTAGCAATAGAAACCTTTTGGACCACTCTCTACAGTGAAACATTCAGGTCGAACATACGGAAAAGTGTTTGTGTGTGTATGTGTTGTGTACAGATTTACAGACCTGCATGTTTTCCAGCCTCCATACCATGGAGAATTGTGTTTTGATTCATGTTCTGCATAAACCATATGATGGCGTTCCTCAATTGACTAGTCCAAGAATATTAACCCTCGGTTTCTTGATAATTATGTTTAAAATTTACACACCATTTGCATTTATGCTCTTGACAGATGCTTTGCTACTAAATAAACTCAAAGGAAAGTTCATATTCTGTTAAGGACAGCATTTAAGTATAAAAAGGGGATCATGCGTAATTTTTGGCACTAATAGCCATACTTAAAAAAAAAAGATCCATATTCAGTTGCCTATTTCTTTGAAATTTATTCAATTAAAGGAATTTATCGTGGCAGATAAAATGAAAGTTTATGAATGGCTTAAAATAAGTAAATTATTTTTTAAGATCAGGAATATTCTCACAAAAAGTGCAAAGTTGTGCAAAACATGATTTGTCGTGAAAAAACAAAAAATGCAAAGAAAAAAGAAATGCAAAAAAAAAAAAAAATACTGAAAATGCTATTATAAAAATGGTAAAATTTAAATTGTGTACAAAATGCTTTTTTCTGGTTGTATTTTTATAAAACTCCAGATAATGTGCAAAAAGCATCTGTGTATAACCCAATTACTGAATGCAAACCTTGGCATTACACAATGTAGCCATCAAACACTTACTTAACTTAAAACTTAACACTTAAAACCCTAGGCATGTCAATGTTTAACTAGTTCATCTCTATTTGACTAGAGGTCACTTAAAATGTTTCTCCCACAATCCACTAGCCAGAATTTTAATTTGGCTGTAAAATGGCCAGCTACAAGGGAAACCCTAACCCCTCAGATTTTATTAAAAGAAGGCCGGGAAATGCACGCACAGCACAGGCTGCCTCCTGCGGCTCCTGAAGGGATTTGGAGAGGAGTGCGGTAAAGCTCGGCTTTATTGCGTCTAATATGGCTGGGTACCCAGCGAGCACTTGGGGAGGCACAGAGACATAATTATATCCCTTCTCTGTGCCGTCGGCCTGCATTAGCGTCTCCTCTCCTTCAGCGGCCGCGACAGAGACAAATGAGGGAGTTTTTCCAGCTCGGCCGGCTCATCCGTTACTGCCAGTTCCGTGCTATAGATCACCGCAGTTAAACGTGGCAATAGATCACAGCGTAAAGCAGACTCGCTCCCCGACGGAGAGCCGCTACAGATCAGTAGCTGCCTAATGCACATGTAGGTAAGAGTCAGGTCCCGTTAGTTGACACCCACATGCCCATTAAGCGCCATATAAATGAGATTGCGCCAACCTCGGGCACAGAACGGCTTTGGCATTTACAGTAAATTATGGGATCGCTGACATTTTGACCTTGTGCTAAAACGGCTGAGTTGTTGTGTGCCGACGACAAAAGACAACGTGTAAACGAAGACGTTTAATATGCAACACATTATGGCAGCGGGAAATTAGCCGATAAGAATTCTGCAGCATCCGTTCTTTGTTTGTTTCTTAATTAGCGGAAAAGAACAGACATCTCTAAATAGCAAAAAGTGTTTTTTTCTACCTTATGCTGTTAGTAAGGCAGCGAATTAGCACTGCTGCAAGCGTTCAGGATTTCAATTAATTCACATCAACACAGATGTTCCGTCCTGTCTCCTAAATGCAGGCTAATTCTTATGCTAATGGGTGTCATCAGACAGACACACAGCAGTAATGACGAAATGCTAGCAGGAAAACAAATCTCTGCGAAGCAACAGTAGAGACGTCAGGCCAAGGTCTTCCTCGCTATTTTTAACAGACTCAAGGGTTTCTCAGATCCTTGAACTTGTCATAGTAACAAAGAGCTGGTCATTTGGCCTCTGACACTGTAAAAGAAAGATAGTATGAGAGAACGAGACAGTGAGGCTTTCCTGTGTGCCTCTGCTAAAACAGCCCAGTGAAATACCTGCCATAATCAAAGGCCAGGATGTGCCAATGTGACAAATGAGCGACTGGCTGAAGTCTGTGCATATACTGAAAAACCACGGACACTACAGGAACTCTGGGAAATTAACACATCCCTTATTCAAACAGGAAGCCGTCATCATGCGATAGACTTGCTGACATAAAACCCTTCCCTGTGCAACTAGCACGATGACGCGTCTTTTGTGGTTCCTGGTCTTGAGGTGTGGGAACCAAGGTTATGGAGTGTCGCGTCTGAGCGCTAAAGCCCTTCCATTGTTTTTGTAGCAGTATTGTTTTATTGATGAGCCTTTGTTTGGATCGGGCTTTTACGTAATACTGACTGGTGCTAATAGACCTCAAGAGTACCTCTCCGAATTATAAGAGCCTATCAGAGTCACCGCAACACAATAACCGTAACGTGTTCAAAGTCAGTGTTTCCTGTGAGTAAGACAAAGACTTGCTGAGTGGCTCTTATGTAATACACTAGCATACACTTTCAAGGTACCAGATTATTATCAAACAGGAAAAGCACATAAAGGGCTAAACATAAGGTTTGAATCTTAAAAAAAATGTCCTGGATGGAAGATTTACCTTCTGATATACAAGCAAACAATGCATTACTCTGGTAAACACTGCACTAATTTGCACATACACATACTGGATAAAACATTAATCTTTTTATTCTTTAAATACATTTATATGTGTGAAATGTCTGTACGGCCACACTTTAGAATTTCAAAATATATACTACTGATCAAAAGTTTGTTAGGATATTATAAAGAGGTCATAAAATGTGATTTCAAGTTTTCCTTTCTCTTTGGAAAGTTATAAGCTGAAATATAAGCTGATATTTGGAATGTTATAAGCTGCATAGATAAGATCCCTAAAGTTTGAAAAACTAAAGTTTTAGAACCAAAGATATATACTTTTTTATAAATTATGAACCCCTAAACTGGCTCATTTAAACACAATAAAGTAGGGCAATTCAAACTCTTCAAGGACAGTCTGGTGCTTCTGACCCACACCCTTTAAGTAAGTTATGTTTTCTTATTAAAAGATCCTGCTACTTACTTCTACTTACTTCTTTTGTGCAGTGTAGAGTAATGCTTGTTGTTTGTTCTTTCTCAGATCACAAATGCAGACATGGTGTTAGGTTTACCAGGTGTAATGCAACACAACGCGTAAAAAGACAGTATTATGTCATTTTAACTAGTAATTATGTTTACACTGGATACAACAAATGCCTAATTTATAATGGCTTTTATTGTGTTTTTGTCATAGAGCCGGGACACAGCATCACGTTATGATAAGTGGTGTAACATTTCCGTTACACTCGTTGAGGTGTTCGGCCAATCACAACATACTGGATAGATGGTCAATCAGAGCACACCTCGCTTTTTTATAATGATGAGCTTTGTACAAATTGACCCGTTTCAGGAGGCAGGGCTTAGAGGAGAAACAATAATGCACAGAAAGTGGAAAATAATGTGTTTTTAGAACCACATGAAAGCATTGAATTACACCAAATGCACAAAATAATGTTATTTTTAGCAACATCATATGACCCCTTTAAATATTTTTTAGAGCTACTTAGAGGCTGCATTTATTTGATAAAAAAACCCCCCAGAAATTATTGTGAAATAATATTACGATTAAAAATAACTAATCTCCTTTTCATATATAAACGGATCTAGTTACTGTGATTGTAAAGCTGAATGTTCAACAGACATTACTCCAGTATTGATCTGGTCTCATGAAATAATATATTCTTTTAAATAAATAAAAAGAATACAAATTTTACTGACTCCAAACAAGTACTTTTTAGGAATTCCACCATATTATACTTGTGGTGTTCTTGGTCAAAAATGACTAGCCTAAAAAAATGCTTGTAAATAAATTACCAAACATAATAACAACAATAGTAATAATCATTTATTTCAAAGAATAATAAAAATCTGACTGACTGATTCCAGCCTAGCTTTTGGTGTTTGGCGCTTAGGATACCTTTAAATGCCTGTGTCTCTGCTTTGAAATGAAGCCTGTTATACCTTTCTCTGCACATGATTCTGCACAACAGGTGTAGGGAGCTGAGCTGGGGTCACATTGTTCATATTTGGCTTGCTAAAGACTGGCAACAGAAAGCAAAACCAGGGAGAAAATCCAAGATATTAGGGAAGATGATTTATCTCTGCTGTCAAAAATGTGACAGCCAATAAAAACGCATCAGAGAGAATGCTGGGTGAAACTATGCAATAGATACACTCAGACTTCAGCAGAAATCTTGAACTAAAAGTTCTAAATAATAGATCTAAAAGTCTAGATATTTTTTTCTCCCAAATTCATCAATAATCTGTGTGCAATGCACCCTTTCTTAACTCTTTTTAAGTGGTTTATGGGAACAGCTTCAGTGCTGCACTGAGACGTTACATTCTTATCTTCTTCCATGCTAGGATATGACCTCACCAGCAGTTTATAGTGGCACTTCTATGAGAAGGGCAACATCTAAAATCTTATAATTCAGATGAATATTCTGCTTTGGTCATTTTGACCTAAAGAGGATTTGCTTTTTTCAGAAAATAACATTATTGATCATTTTGATAAATGCGTGTAGAAGATGTATCGTCGTGTCGCAGACGACACAGTTTATACTATTTGTGTGCAGTGATAGTTTTTCAGTGACACTACGGTGCCAAATTTGTTGAATAAAGTCGTTATTTTGTCACTTCATAATGTTGCAGTTCTCATTCAAAATATCTCAAATTGTGTCCTAAAGGCCAAACAAAACGTTTACGGCATTAGAGCAACATGTGGGTGATTTCTTTATAAGCTACAAAAATAGCTATTTTATTCAACAATTTCTTCTCTTTTGTGTCAGAATTCAACATGTTCAATCGAGTTTCATGACACATATGTGTGCATTCCTCTGCTTGTAAACAAGGTGCAGTGCAGTTGTTGTGATACTCTTGATGATGATGTGATGCAGAGAAGAATTGTTGAATAAACTCATAATTTTGTTTTATTTGCACACAAAAAGTATTCTTGTAGAATCATAACATTGTGGTTGAACCACAGATTCAGTTCAATTCAATTCAAATTTATTTGTATAGCGCTTTTCATGATACATATCATTGCAAAGCAGCTTTACACCAAAGTAATGTTTTACAGTGTATGCAGTAGTAGTTTGTTCATATGGCATAGATGTGAGATAAAGATCAATTAATAACGTAATCGAACTGACAAGGAACATTATAAATCAGTAGCAGAGTTCAGTAGTGCTGTGTTTTGTTTCAGGGTTGGCATCATCACAGATGTCACACGTACTATTCAAACCCTATACTTTACTGTGTTTCTGGGAACATTACAGTTACTGACATGACTGAAAGTCCTCGGATTTCATCAAAAATATCTTAATTTGTGTTCCAAAGATGAACAAAGATCTTACAGGTTTGGAACAACATGCGGGTGAGTAATTAACGACAGAATTAAACAAAATTTAGTAAACTATCCCTTCAGCAGCACACTGCTGTTCTTTTAAAC
The DNA here is from genome assembly GCA_032359435.1 of Enteromius unitaeniatus. Taxonomy (NCBI): domain Eukaryota; kingdom Metazoa; phylum Chordata; class Actinopteri; order Cypriniformes; family Cyprinidae; genus Enteromius; species Enteromius unitaeniatus. The sequence goes on along the minus strand of JAUMHI010000055.1, from coordinate 6,107,086 downwards.
TTCTTTCTATCCCCTAAGCGAAAAAGAAAAAAGAACCTTGCCACAAGTATATCAGGGCCTAAACAAACAGATCGGCCCTGGAGGACTTTGATGCAGCTTCCTATTAAAAAATGTGCCAGATTTTCACCGTTAGGCGAAAACGATCAAGCGCATCTGAAGAGTTCGAAGTGTCAGTGTGTGTTCACGGAGGGACGCACTTCGTTAGAGGTCGCCGTTCTGATCAGATTCAGCGGACGCATGAGGGACTGGCGGCGCCGGGATATGAAGTTGGTGTCAGAGCGAGCGGAATGACGGAAGATTCGACAGCCTCCCAGAGAGAAACGCCAGGGCCCTGAAAAGCTAATTTACTCTGTTGTAAAAGTGATGGCATCTCAAAAACAAAGTGACATTGAAAGATGCATCCGAGGGGCTCATGCCAGTCACGTCCCCCCTCCCCAGCCACGCCCCAGGTGTCGATATATAACATCCCCACTCATATTGACTCCGGGGGAGAGGACCAATCAGTGTCCTCCAAGCTCACGCTTGATACCCCCACCGCTTCCCCGACAGCATAAGGCTGTCAGCTCCCAAAACAAGATGTCGTGTCAACGCCGGAAAATTACACAATAACGAGGCCCACTTGAGATTAGGCTAATGAGAAAATCAAAATACAATTTAATTCTTGTCAGCAACGAGACATCTTTAAATTAACTCTCCCTGCATGCTGATTACCCAACGCACGCCACTCAGCCAGAGGCTGCTTAAAATAACCCTCCGGCTCTCTGGGCGACACATGTGCTTTGTATATCTGCAATGGAGAAGGGGAAGAAAGGCGTTTCATTCCACTCTTGTAATAAAGATCTGACCTGAGGCGTGACTCTGGGTAAAGTATCAGTGTATATTTTGGGTTCCGAAGCTGAACGCAGAAACCAATTACCTGAGCAGAATTGGCACTGTGATGCAATTCACAATGGTTGAATCCTTCATACATGGCACTAATTTAGATGGGAAGAGATTAGGAAGGAATGGATTTAAATATTTGCTGCAGGAACATATGGTAAATTTGAATCAAAATGCAAACATTTATATGAACATTTTATCTTCTCTTTACTGGTCTCAGGAGGGCTCGTCTTTTCTCTTTGGCGTCTGTCGTCCAGTCTTGGTTATAGATGTCACTGTGGTAATTAACTGCCAAAATGTTTGTTACATTTAGCCACACAGCGGCTCGTTTTCTGTTCCTGAACACTCAGCTAGCATATGGCACCGAATGTTACACACTCCTAATAGCCCATGAGAGCTACCACTTCCTAATAAACCTGCGGCTGCAACAGCGCTGAAAGCACAAAACCTGTTTTCGTGTAACTCACCTAAATGTGACCGCACGAGATAGGGAAAGTATGTGTATGGGAGATTACAAACTGTCGAGGACGGGAGAGAAAACAAACAAACAGGTATTTCAAAGACAAAATTACTGGAGCTATTTTTCAAGGTAGTCCAAACTAGCAGACCATGTTAGCTTTGCAACAAACACGCCACTGTGGCTGGTGAACTAGCAAATAACCAGATGTGACCAGCTAGTAGCAAAAAACAACCACCGAAACGGATTTCCAGTTTACAATCCAATCAAGGAGATGAGCTTGGTGGACTAAGGGACTTGATGTCACAGTAGCTGATTTGGCCTTCAAAGGCACTAGACAAAAACAATAGTTTAACAATTTGTGCACTACCCATTTTAATCTGTTTGCAAGATCACAATTAGTATATTTCAAATAAAAATTTAAATAGGCTTATGTTTACACATAAACAACCAATATGGGACAACTAATCTGTGGGACAATCAATTTAGTTGTATGTGTTTTTAGAGATTTTTTGCTGCATTTATTTGATGCGAAACGCATAGAAGGAAATACTGTAAAACAATAGTATTTAGTTTAATATTTTAATATATTTAAAAAAAAAAATTATTTTTATTTTGCGTGTGTGTGTGTGTGTGTGAAAATCTCAATTTCCCCCCAGGATTCTTTGATTAATAGAAAGTTCAAAAGAACAGTATTCATTTGAAATTGTGACATTGTAAATGTCTTTACTGCCACTTTTGTTTTTTATAAATTTCATGCATCCTTGCTAAATTATAATATTAATAATTATTATAATATTAAGAAATCTTACTAACATGCAAACAACAACAAAAAAAACAGTTAATCTTACAGACCCCAAACCTTTAGTAGTGTACACCACAATACTGGCATGCTGTCTTGTTACAGTATACATTCATACGTAGAATTTCACTTCTTCAATAATACAATAAAAATGCATGAACTACCAATACACAAAAACTACTCCAAAATGTTTCCTCTCTTCTCACTCATTCCTATCTCTGATTTCTCCGGGGACACAATCTTATGATCTTTAAAACTAGCCTCATTTGACACCTCTCATAGTCAGTTAAAGATGTATTGATCTTCAAAAACCTCCACATACCTCACATTTGATTATACTGACCAATTAATAACTTCTTCCTCATGAAAGAAGCAAACCTTAGCACTCCCTCCCTTCCCACTGCTCACCCTGCTTTGTTGTGTTTTTACGAGACGGTCTCATCCGGATGGAGGATACGGCAGCCAGCGGCGGGTCAAATGCTTATACCAGTTTTTCCTGTCACACAGTCCAGGCGAGTACCTGGGCCTGCGGAGTGGGGGGTGGAGGAGGGTTTTTTTTGATAGCTCGTTGAATCAGTCAAGCGAGTAAACCGTTTCCACATCATGGTTTCGCCCGGGCACTCCTGGTAGCTCCAGCTGAGCCATATGGCCCCGGGACTCTCTGTTCATTTGAGGGGAGGAGAAACACGTCTAACACACATCACTGCTTTATACACTGCATCGACATATGAGCTCTACTGCCACTGTCATGTGTGCTGCTACACACTCAACACTCACACGTACAACAAACACAGAACAACTATCCTTTCATAAACAAACACACGATTCATTCTAAAATCGAAGAAAGACAAAAGCGTTTGTACTGAATATTTAGCGTTTGAGAATTTAAGAAACACATTTTTACATTTTCTTAGAAGAAAAAGTGTATTTTGCGGAAATTATTATAAAGATGCTCCAAACAGGTTTGCTGTGCTATTGCTAGGGTGTTCTGGGTTAAACTCGTTACTGCATTGTTATGCTGTTGCTAGGGTTTTCCAGATGGGTGCAAAGTAGTTTCAACACGTTCTAGAATGTTAAGTGATTGCTAGTTTTAACACATTATTCTGCTATCATCACTAGGGTGTTTTTATATGTTTGCTAATGTTGTTTTTTCGCAGATTGCTTTGTTGTTGCTAGAGTGTTCTAGATTGTTGTTAAGTGGTTGTTAGTTTTAAGATGTTGCTATGCTGTCACTAGGGTGCACTGAATGGTTCTAATTTGCTGCTAGGGTGTTCTAGACTAATTCTAGACTTCAGAAAATGCTGGTTAGGTATGTTTTGAAGCTGGGAAAGTGTTTGAAGCTGGTCCTCTGCTGGTTTATGCTGGTCCTCTGTTGGTTTAAGCTGGTCTTTTGCTGGTTTATGCTGGTCACGTGCTGGCAGAGGACCGGAATAAACCAGCAAAGGACCAGCTTCAACCAGCATCCCGGCTTCAAAGCCTACCTAACAAGAATATGCTGGGGGGGGGGTTTCAGCAGGGTTGCTGGTGTGTTCTAGATGGTTGCTAATATAATTTTAGCATGTTGCTGTGCTAGTTATGTAATAATTACAATTTTAGGGTAAAGAGATCAAATTGCATGCATCCTGCATGAGCTCCTCGACTAAAACCTGTATGCTATCCACTAGGCTACGGCTCCGACTAACACTTTAACGTAAACGAACACCTTCCAGCTTCTGATCTCAGGCCAGCACTGTGAGCACTGACAATATTTTGTGGTGATAAAAGGTTACAGCTGTGTTGTAGAATAGCTGTCCTTACCTAATCGCATCAGTCTTCCCTAATGTATAGCCTTCTCATCGACTGATGTGATATATAACCTTCAGCGCGTATGAAATCCCGCTGTTTCTGCAGTGGAAGGATTGGCCAGAGCTGCCAGCACTCGGTGACAGCATATGTAGGCATGACAGATGACAGTGCAGGAGGAAGTGACTCGGGAGAGGAAAATGATCAGGAGGGAGATGCACAAGAGTACGCACACACACACAGCCACCATCCTCCTCAAAGGCATCGTCCCATCTATTTGACACAGTAATTACAGCACATGCTGATTCCAATGATGGATGAAGTCCCAGTCTGGGATGCACTCTTCCTTCATCTTTCTCTGTCTCTCTCGCTCGCGCACTCAACTGTTTTGGTGAGGAAAACTGCCCTAATAAGGGCACTAATCTTGCATCTGAATGTGCACACTTTGATGCAACACCGTATGCAAAAATGAGCTGGATATACAAACACTCAGTATTTATGAAACATATTATGCACTGCATTAGATTTAGACTATACATTATATAGCTGTATGCATTGACAAGCATTTATGGTAAAACAACAACATGATCATGCCATAATAAAACATATATATCATTTATTGATTTTTTTTTTTTTGTTGTAATTAAACAATTGTAATGACATTGCAATCATTATTAGTCAAGCTGAACTAAATAAGTACTTAATTACTAGTTGCTAATTACATCTTCAGCGTTGTATAATTAAGGTACTTGTTATTCTCTGCAGTGTATTGTATTACTCATTACTAATTACTTTTGTAAACCCACATTAACCATAATATTTAATGCAATTGCATCAAAGAAACTGTAATTAAATTACAGGAAAAATTTGAGTGAACCCTTACATTACTTTTTTTTAATGCAAAAGTAATTGAATTACAGTCAGTAACTAATTACTTAGTAATGCATTACACCCAACTGTTTGTAATTTAGTACATTTATAATACAATGCAATACTGAATAACATCCTACAATTAAAAATAATTGTCAAGTACTTTAAATATGTTGGAGTAGTTGCAGTTTGACTAACAAAACATGTAAAGTACTTGACTATAATGCATCAAATTACATTAAATGTTTGTCAATAACCATGAAAGTGTACTATTTTTCTTAGCTTTTTATTACATTAATATTATAATATCGACAGGTACAGTTTTTTTTTTATATATAAATACACCTTTAAGATTTGAAGTATGCTACAAATGCACATTGAATTCAATCAAGCACAATTCTTTTTCACAAGAAATGGAGAACTTTACTGTCAAAAATTCTTCAACAAATTTAGCCCATACTAGGACACATAAAAGCCAATGCATTCATGCAAAGCGACTCAACTCGCTTACATATCTTTTACTTCCAGGCAAAAGCGACAAATGACTATTGGGTTGCCTTTCAGTCAAGATAGAAATACAAACGCACGGCAGATCGCTCACGGCAGGGTGAGTAAGTGAACGGTGTTTGCCTGTTCAGCGGTAGCAGATGTTGGCTAGCGTTTAATAGAGATGTTAATGCTGAAGCTGAGCTGGAGCTCATTCAGTTTGGCTGCTCTCCCTGCGTCTCGCTTGCTCTTTTCCCTTTCATTAGCACAAGTGTGAACACCTGGTGCGAGCCCCGGGACACCAGCAGAGCCGACGGACCAACATGCCTCTCTGCAACCCCTCTCCAACCACACACACACACACACACACACACAGCAGTGGCGTCGATGGCTGTGCTGGCAGTTCTGGGAAGGGGATGGAGAGGGTGATCATAGCCTGAGGGTCTGAGAGAGAAAAAAAGAGCCAGAGACAGGGGAATTGAAGCATCTCATCCTCCTCAGTGTCGTCCCCTCATGTATTCTTAGTAATAGAACCAGCGACCCCTGACGCATCACAGTCAGGGCAGTGTGTGTGTGTGTGACAGAGACACTGTCAGCTGAATGTCTGACCTTTAACTCTGCTTCTAAGAGATGGAGTCACATTGAATGCCACATGAATGTTACAAATGCTAGTTGAATGAGAAGCATAATTAACATATAGATTAACAAGAATTTTTATTAGTACTATTAGTGCTCATACACACAATAGGAATAGAGATTTCAAGGATTAATTCTTAAATATTAAACATCAGCGTGGGACTTTGCTGCTCAGACACTTGTTAATGAGACGAGCTATTACTTTTCAAACAAATTATTTTTGTTAGTGAAACTCACTTACACTACTGTCCAAAGTTTAATGTCAGTTTAATTTTAAAAAATGCTTTTGAAATAAGTCTCTCACTAAGGTCTATAGTGCTCATTAAGGTTGTATTTATTTGAAATAGATGAATAAAAATGGACATTATTATTTATAAAAATTTATAAAACTGTTTCCTATTTTATTATAATTTCAAATATAATTTCTTCCTGTGATACTGTACTGAGTTTTCATCAGCCATTACTCCAGTCGTCAGTGTCACATGATACTTTTTTTTCTTTGATGAATAACAAGTAATAAATAAATAAATAAAAGCTGAATAAAAGTATTAATTTCTTAATTAGTACAACATTTTATGAAAGAAAGGAAGAAATGACTGACAGTAAACTTTTGAATAGTAATTGTGACACAAAATGTCTAAATGTTTTTTTTTTACTTTTTTCAATTAAAGAATCCAGATAAGTTGAGATGAAATAGATACAACGCTTGAACGGCAGTGTATGTATACACTGTATGATTCAAATGCTAATGCAGGTTTTGCCTAATGGAAGTACAGACACAATAATAGATATTGAAGCATTTACTGCTTTTGTCTTTAATTTAGAAATCTGTTTTAAGATCTACAGTAGATGATTACTGTACTGTAAAATTTAATAACTTAATAGCCTGCATGCCAGACTGTATGCATAAAAGCCTTGGATTTAATGTTTCTGAAGTTTAATTTATGTTTACTTTCAAGGAATGGAACAGATGCTCTAGTCCACAAAGCGTCACATCTGCAGACAGTGCAGTGCAGGCGGCAAACCAAACCTGTCAACAAAAATAAATACATAAATAAATAAACACATACAACAAAAAATACACCACAGTATAATAATAATTACAATGTGAACATTTGTGTGTGAAATACATTACAGGGCATTCTAAAAGGTATGAATGGTTAACATTCTCAAAAGGTTGATAGTTTAGGTCTTTTTTGTACTTTTTCCCTCTGAAAATATTAATGGCATGTAAAAAAGAGGAAGTGGCTGAGAAAGGTAGCACTTCCAGGGAGGATGTGGACTCAGGCACATGGGCACGTTTGTTGGCCTTGAGTGCTTTTATTTCTGTGTCGAATCCGTGAGCTCTGGGCAACTTCACTCCACCTACACTAACTTCCTGTCCCACTGGCATCGTCCCCTGGCACTCAAGAGAGTACGAAGTAGCCAATCGGTGAGAAGAGCCTCCCCAATTGACGTCAGAGGGACCGGGACTTCCTGTGTGGTGTTGAGAGAAATGAGCTCTCTTCCTCTGTGGCTCCTCAAATGAATGACAGAATAGAATGAAAGTGTCTGGCATGTCTAAATTTACACCTCCTGCACTCTGGAAATAGTTACATATATTTGAAGAATGAATAATATATTGTAAAATTAGGGACTGCTTTGTCATAATGGCACTATTCTGCACATGATCATAGCAAATTATAAAAATGATGAATGATTTAATTATCATAAACAAGAACAATAATAATAATCATAATAATAGTAGTGTTTTATAATATTTTCAGTTGATAAAACATACATAACAATAATGTTTATTATTTTTTAATATATAATACATTTGACATATAATAATAGTAAAATATTACACTTAACAATAATAATAATATTTTATTAGATTAAAAGGTATTTTATTATTGAAAATAAATAGGAATTATATTCTCCATAATGAGCATGCAACAGTATATAATCACGCAAAAATGTTGGTCAAATAATGATTCTGAAATATACAGTATGCATGGTCTGAATATGTAAATAAATAAAATTCTGTGAACTTGAAAACAATTTATTAATGCAAAATTAAAATGATTCTTGGTCTATTATAACAGAGTGTAAATTGCAATAAATAATAAATAATAGTAATAATAATTATTATGAAATTATCTTATTATTTAATTATACAATTTAATGGGATATAATCATGCAAATTTGTTCGTCAACTAATTCTACTGATATATACAGTATCAATGGACCAAATGAACAAATACATTGCTTAAAGGACACAGCTAAGTAGAAAACTTGTTGCCAAATATAATTTTTTTCATGCATTGTAAAGATCAAGTAATCAGTTGTAATTCTTTGGTTAAATTTTGACGAATAAAAAAAAAAAGAAAAAACAAAACAAAACACCTGACTATTATATTTGTCAAGAACTTTTAAAAAGGGCCGTTTGATGCATTGGACAGAACTGCACAATTCATCTCACCGCAACCAGATTTATCCCTGTCACACGAGCAGACATGATTTCTCCAGCGGTTGAGATAGCAGTGTATTTCTGTCAGACAGGTTATATTTACTCTGGTCCAGAGAGAGAAGCTCCACCAGAGGAAATGACAGAGCGTGAAATGCTTTTCTGTGATTAGTAAAGACACAGGATATGGCTCTCAGCACATCCTTTAGCGTGAGAGAGTTGGAGCTGCTGCCAAGCAGACGCCACTTCCTAAATGATCCTCTACAGTAGTGTGTGGCGCAGAAAGAAAGATTTACACTGTTTCCTGCTGCATTTACAGACACACACACACAATCTCAAAACGATGACAAAACTTTTATTGCAGTGAAGTTCTCATGATTAGATCATCTCAATGTCAAATGAGTTTGCTGAAGAAGACGTTTGAGAAATCTCAATCTGAAGGTGTGTTTGAAGTGTTGGCAGGCTTGTCTGTACAGCGTGGGACTGAATTTTACACGCTTTGTCAATCACTTTAACATGTTTCAGATGGTCTGCAGTTAATGTGTGCTCTCTTTGGTCTGTCTGCGTGAAACTACTGAGAATAACCTCACCACTGACCCAATGTCTGTCAGCTAACTGACTGCTTTCTTCACATTTAATAGGTAAACTTGGTACAGGTGCCAAACTCTTATAACCAATTGCCATATGTCTCCGCTGTACTTTGGGAGAAATGACAATAACACCGCTCATCAGAGGCCGTCTCAAAGACACCTTGAAGAAGAAAAGAAGACTGTCGACAGTAAATGGCACAGTGAAGAGAAGGATGTAAGGAGAAGACAGCAGCCTATTCTAGGTGAAGAGAGCAAATCACTACATCAATAAGTGTTAATATGTGTTTGTGTTGGTGGATGGGTGAATGTCTTTAAATGTCAGTTCAACTGGCAGTTGATGATGAGTCAATTAAAACACTTCAAAGATATTAAAATTAAAATAAATTTTTTAATTAAATTAAATTATTATTAAATTAAAATATTAAAAAGAGAAACATTTATTTAAAATGGATAATAATGTTCAAAAGTTTGGGATCAGTACATTTTTATTTTTTCTTCTTTGAATGAAATGAATACTTTTATTAACAAAGGATCTATTAAATGAACAAAAACGTCACAGCATAGATTTACATTTTAGAAATGTTTTATATTTGGTAAAAAAATTATGTTGTTTTTGTTGTTTATGTTGTATTCATCAAAGAATCCTGAGGACAAAAAAAAAAAGTTACAAAAAATATATATTTGTCTGCACAACTGTTTCCAACATCTCTAAAAGAACAATTCTAGTAATAAATCAGCATATTAGAATAATTTCTGAAAGGTCTGAAAGTGACACTGAAGACTGGAGTAATGATGTTTTGTATCACAGGAATAAATTACATTTTAATATATATTCACAGAATTATTTTAAATTTAAATAATATTTCACAATATTATAGTTTTTTCTGGATTTTTTATCTAATAAATGCAGCCTTGATGAGCAAAAGAAACATCTTTAAAAACCAATAAATATCTTACTGTTCTAAAACTTTTGAACGGTAGTGTGTGTATGTGTGTGTGTGTGTATATATATATATATATATATATATATATAGTTTTTTTCACCTGGTAAAATATATGTATTTTAATTTTTTTATCTCAGTGTTAGTTCACTGTTATATTTGTATTAGTTATTTTGTAATTATATGTCAAAAATTTTAATTAAATAAATAATAAATAATGTACTACTTTTATTTTATTAATTTATGTTTTCCAGTGCATAATTAACTCTTCCTTTCATTATGTTGACCTATAAGCCTTCCATATTATTATTATTGTGTCTTTTTATTTTTTTTCTCTCTCTCTCTCTCTCTCTCTCTCTCTCTCTCTCTATATATATATATATATATAATTTTAGCTACGCTTTTGTTTATTTATTCAATAATTAATACACTTTTCTTTTATGACTTTTCTATAGCATGTTTTAATCTAGCCACTTTTTTCACTTTCAGTGTTTGTTTATAATTTTCAGGGCATAAATCTGTACACACTGATATTCATCAGACAAGCGGAAGGCATTACCCTTGTCCACAGTCCAGTCATTCATCGCCCGTCATGATCCCATTGTGTGAGCGGGACACAGCGGCCCTCTTTGATGTGAGAAGTTATTTAGCAGCCAAGTGGACGCAAACAAATTGCTCATACAGGAACTGTCCAGGAAGCCACTCCGACATCAAACAGCACAGTACCAAACAATAGTCTGGGACAGTCTATTCTGCACAGCTTTCTGCCGCTGCAGAGAGATAAGTATGTGTCGCACGCTATAACCTAGGAAGATATTAGTCATTCGGCCGGGCATGAGGTGAAGCAAAGACAATGTCTCTGTGTTATTTCAGATGGATATATCTCTGAGAGTTATGGAAGTCTGATTTCCTTGTCTCTCGCTGTGAATCCCAGGCGCTGTCCTCTCTCAGAACATACATTTCCATGTCATTAGTAGTTAAAACAACTGCTGCCCTAAACAAGACGACCATGGCATGTTGACTTATAGCTAAAATTCTAATATATTTTAGCATTATTACAAAAAACATAGTAATTCAATTGCAGCAGACAAAAAACTTAAACACATAAACTACCATTCAGTAGAGGATCAGTAAGATTTTTAATTATTTATGCTCACCAAAGCTGCATTTATTGTAATAGTGTAAAATATACTACAATTTCAAATAGCTATTTTCTATTAAAATATATTACTTTTAAAATATAAAATGTATTCCTGGGATTTCTAGCATCAATATACTTATTTGCATCTAAAGAAAAGAGTTTAGATCAGCTTCGAATTTTTGTGGAACCTGTGCTACTTTTTTCAGAATTATTTGATGAATAAAAAAGCATTTAAAATTAGAAATACTTTCCAATTTCTTTACTATCACTATTTATCAATTTGACACACCTTTGTTGAATACAAGTATTAATTGCATTCAAAAAAAAGGAAAAAGAAAATAAGAAAACAGCCTCTGAATAGTGGAATGATACACTGTTACAAAAAAATAAAAATAAACAATATATATATATATATATACACATATATATATATATAAAAAGCAGCAGCAGATAATAAATCTGCATATAATAATGAATGATACATTTTATCCTATACTTTTATTAAAGTAAAAAAAAAAAAATTGATTTGAAATAGAAATCTTTTGTAATGTCTTTACAGTTAGTTTTAATAAATTTCCTTAATACAAGTATTAGATAAAAAAGTGTGAAAATGCAGTGTAATCACCAGTGTGTGTGTGTCTAATGTGTCCCTCTACGCCCGGCTGTGCTTGTTCTTCTGTTCTCCAAACGCTCTCCAGGGGCGAGGGCCCTGCAGTGAGACACGGATCCAGCTAGACTACAAAGTGAGAAATAATCATTCATTAACCTCTGGCCCGCTGGGTCTGGAGATCGACCCGCTCCGGAGACAAACCCCATTGTTCCCTGTCCCGCTGCAGCTGGGTCAAGCCAATTGACTACACTCATAATGATCTTAAAAGGATTAAGTGGGCAAACACGCCGGAGAGTTCTTTTTTCAATTACACCACAAGTCATTTACATGAAGTGGAGCAGAGAGCCAATAACCCAGACCTGAAACAGCACGGCCCTCTGGGAATACCGGCCCCGAGCTGCTCCGACTGGATCTCAGTGTGTGTGTGATACAGAGAGCAGAGAGCTTGTCTTTGACATGTTGTCTTGTAACTCATTCCCAGGGGAGAGCGCTTTTATTCACTCACAGCCACAAAGAACTTAATCAATCTGGCAATTTAGTGCAGCTGCAGCATGAACAACTACATTTATTTATATGTTTAATCCATTTAGAAAAACAGATATTGCTGTAAATAAAACATTTGTGTTTGCACATGCAAAATATGTTACTATAATACTTTTTACTGCTATCTACTCTAATGGCATAAACATACCTCGGTGCACATTTTAACGATGCTATAAACATGTACCAATAACTACATATCACTGCAGTTTCCAAAAGAAATGAACACTAGGGCCAGTAAAACTCAGACAACGTTTCTTTTCACACAAATTTTTTGTGTAATTTTCGCATAATTTGGAAAAAAATAGCACTTAAAGAACATCATGCTATAAATTCAAAACAATATTGCAATATATGCTGGGAGATTTGAAAACTGATGCTTTTGAACGTTAGCATCACACATATCCAGCTTCATATCTATGGCTTTTCATAGACGGATTTGGTGTAGGGCATATTTTCAACATGATAGAGCATTAACTTTTAGCAACAGTTCACAGATATTTCAATTCTGAATCGCTGCAATACAGAAATATATCAACTTATTAAAATGTGCCAGGATTTACATATTGAACTTGTGTTCAGTGGACTGCCCGAAACATGGAAAGATACGGAAAAACTGCGTTGCATAGTGCACAGAGGTACATATTTTTATGAGACCAGGCTGGTTTATTGTAATATTAGTTAATGTTTCTCTATGGCAAAACAAAAACACGGTAGTGTCTCTTTTGGGATTGGGATATCAGCAGAGTTTCTTATTACCCATGGTGAATTGAAGGATTTGTTGATCTATGGCAGGACTCCCAGCGAACGAGAGATGAGAATAACGTGATAATAATGACCCTCCTCACCTCGCTGCGCTGATGTAAGCACTGCTGTCACCTGTGTCCATCAGAAGAGGGTCAAAGGTTAGGAGATAATGATGTTACATTTTGATAACAGAGAGGAGGCGAGACAGGGATCGATGACCACATGTCTTTGTCACCTTGAGCTGCCTTGAGGATGCCAACTCTCATCTGCTGAGAAAACACGACATTCAATAAATATGAGAAGTATTAGCATCGTGGACTGGTGCCAGATTAGTTTTCTAACAAGGACAAAGTGCTGATTGGTTTTAGATGGGTACTTTACATGATTTTATTCAGCAAGAGTGCATTCAATTGATCAAAGGTGACCGTAAAACTTTTTAAAAATTTTCAGGAGATTTCTATTTCAAGTACAAACTCTTATTTTGAGAAAAAAGAAAAGCAAAATATTTAGCAGAAAAGTAGCATATGAATGATACTTAAAAGTTGCCCCAGAGCACAAAACCAGTCTTAAGTGACTGGGCTATATTTGTAGCAATAGCCAAAAGTACATTGTATGGGTCAAGATTATTTTTATTTCTTTCCCAAAAATCATTGGGATATTAAGTAGAGATCATAATCCATGAATATATTTACTTAATTTCCTACCATAAATATATGGAAATTTCATTTTTGATCAAACATATGCATTGTTAAGCACCTTTAATTTGGACTTTAAAGGTGATTTTTTTCTGCACCCTCAGATTCCAGCTTTTCAAATGGCTGTATTTCAGCCAAATACTGTCCTAACAAACCATCAATTGAAGGCTTATTTATTCAGCTTTCTGATTATGTATAAATCTCAATTTCAGAAAATTTACACTTATGAATGGTTTTGTGGTCCTTATCAAAAAACTTATAAAAATAAGTTTTTATTTTAATTTTATATATATTTATATATAAAATTAAAATAAAAACTTATTAAAACTTATAAAACTTGTTATAATATTCTATATTTTATATATATATATATATATATATATATATATATAGAATATAGAATATTATAACAAGTCTCAGTTAGCTTAATTATATACACTGTATGTAATTATATATATTTTTAATATTTAATATGTTTTTAATATGTAATAAATAAGAAGAAAAAAGATAGATAAATACATAAAGAATACAGTCATGGTGGTCAGAAGTATTTTACACCGACATCAATTATAAATAAAATTATAAATAAAATAAATAAATAAAAATAAAACAAACAAATAGTATACAAAATAGAACATAATATACATTTTATTTTTATTTATTTATTTTTTTTACTTGATTTTACTATATTGTTTGGTCTTTGTACATGAAATATTTATTTAAAAAAAAAAGTAAAATAAATAAATAAATATTGCCAACTCAAAACTAACATACATGGTTCTAAAATAATTCCCTACACAATATGTCTACAATGACAACACGTCAAACAAAGAATTATGTTGAAACAATTTGTTAAATAAATTAAATATAAAAGCAAGGTACCAAGGTACCATAAACAAATTAAAACTACCCTATGCTTAAACTAGTTCCATTATGTCACAGGTATTGTCCTCAGGCATTTCGGATTGTTGAAACCATATGAGCGGAGATTCTCCATACGGTCAGCTGAAAGTAACAAGACTTTGATCCCTGGATCTGAAATGCCAGAGAGTTACAGATTCCTCATCAATTACACTCATCTTGGGAATTCTCACTATGCAGCCCTTCCTTCGTAAGCACTAAAGTATCCTGCAGGACCTGGTTTCAGACCAGAACAGCTTTACGTCAGGACCTGCTATGAAACTTTCATTTGCAAGAAGATTTATATTTGCTCAGTTTTCCTGAGATCTTTACTTTATAGGGCTATCTTATAATAACAATAATTATATTAATAATTTTATTATTATTAAATACCAAATATTTAAATATTATTATTAAACACCAAATATTTAAATATAAAAAATACATTTAAATAAAGAATATTTATTTACATACATATTTAAAATATTTACATTTATTTAAATCATTTAAAATGTCTGAAATCTTAAATGTATAACATGCATCACAGAGCTTAAAAAACTTGGATTAAAAAAAGAATAAAAGAACAAAAGCACAGTATCCATTACTCATGTAATACCACTGTATTAAATGTGCTCCAGTGAGAGTTCAGGAAGACATTGTTATTCTAGAACAGCAACACAGTTTGATCATTACCTCTACAGAGAGAAGAGATGGAAAATAAACCTTAAACACGAAGCAGCAGGATGCCCAAAAATGGAGAGAGAAAAAGAAAGAACGAGAATGGATGAGGCTGCGGAGGCAGAGAGAGATATATAGGCCAAAATGCCAGTTTCAGTTGCTCAGGGAACTTAAAACCACGGATGACAGCTAGGGTCGTCTTAAACGTCAAGACAGATTGTCTCCTTATGACAGCACCAGTCATAGTTAAATGTTTGTCTCTCTTGATACAAATGAACATTTCAACAACTATAGTGCATAGACTGTATTAACTGTTGGTGACAGCTCATAAATATAAAAGAAAAGCTGATGATTTAAGTCTAGAAATATACCTATCTTTGCTGGAAAGGATAAAATTGCATTAAATTAGCTACACTTTTTTTTGGTGTCACGTATGGTATATCTACACTACTTTTTTGAAAAATAAATGAATACATAAATATAATTTTTTATTTTTTTTTGCATTCCATTGCTCAAAAGTGACTTTTGACAATTCTATGTTACAAAGTATTAATATTTTAAACAAATGTTCTTTTAAACTGTCAAGTCCTTCTCTCTTGCACACTTATTAATGCATTATTAAAATCACAAGTTGTGTTTATTAATATTAGTTAAGGCACTGTGAACTAACATGAATAAACAAAGTATGACTGTATTTTCTAACTAACATTAAGATTAATAAATAGTGTAATAAATGCATTGTTTGTTCATAATACACTAACTAATGTTAACAAATTACACCTTATTGTTAAGTATTGCCAAATAAATAAATATATAACAATACAATATTTATATGCAGTATGTATTATATATATATTCTGGTATATTATATATTATATATATTCTGGCACGAAATTTACATTTTAATTAATTAATAAATATTATTTTAATCATATAGACCTCAAAATTATTTATAATCTTCTTTACAATTAGCTTCTTATTATATACTCATAGACATGTTGATAATTTTCGCTGATAATTAGTTATTTAATCTAAAGAATAGTAATGAATTTACTAAAATGACTTGTTGGTGGATTAAAACTCTTACTGCTTTAATTTTAAGTCCTAGTTATGCTGAATTCACTATGGTATTCCACCTCGTTGTTTATGTAAGCATTTAAAAACGCATCCCTCGCTATCAAAGGCCAGTTGCCAGTGCTGAACTCCCCTCATTTGTGTGACAGTCAATGATAGGATAAAAGCAGGTAGAACCCCATGCGGCCGTCCACATATGGTCCACATTAGAATCGGGACCGCCCCGCTGAACTCCGCCCCCGCGCCCCTGAGTGGCTCAGCCCGCTGACAGACAGGTTCTGACTCCACATATGCTGAAATCCAGAAAGCGTTACATGGTCTCTTTGATACTGGCTGATTTATCGGGCCTTGGCACCAGTTGTGAATGTCTTCAGCGACGGAGAGGCTCGTCTGTGTAAGAGGATAGTGTCTATCGGATGGCAGGCCGACAGCACAACAAATGCCGCACCATTTCCACATATTATTCAGGCTTACGAAGGCTATGTGTTTCAGCCGCCCCCTTCTGCGGCCTGCGCACCAACACTGAACATATGTTACCAGACCCCCATAACCGCTATTTAATTGCTTTTGGTAAGAGATGGACCCGCTCGTACTCTTTTACAATGAGCAGTCTCTTGGCTGAGCTATTCTCTCTTTTACGTTTTCATCACCATTTTTCTTTCTGAAGTTATGTCAGCTATTGGAACCGGTTGTGAGGCTGTTTTAATATATTGGCTGAAAGAGGTCATTCTTAAATTTTAATTAAAAAGAATTGTCAGATGTTTCCAATCGAAATGTAATTGTGCGATTGTTCATCCTCTCTCTCTGAAGCCTGGCCGGCTTGGTTCCAGGTATTCTCTGGAGAGAGGATCCAAAATCTTTTTTTTGGTTATTAATAGAGACTTATACCCATAATGACAAAAAACTGAAAAGAAAATCAAATCAGTATTGATTCTATTAAATATGTCTGTGGTCTTATTCTGTACGATTCATCAGTGAACTTTATTCTAAAGAAAAAGACTTTCATCAAAATGTAATATCTTTCTCTTCCTCAGAAACAATGTTTCTTTTTGCTGACATAAGGCTGTATGGTTGGGGAAAAAATATATTAATATCAGAAACTTGCTTTTCCTTCCAAGCGTTTTTCAAGTCTAAACTTATTCCTGATATAAATAACTAAAATCACTGAATATTTGGTTTTACTTTCATATACATCACATTACCCAAGTTAAATGTATTATTAGAATGCAATTTCAATGTTAGCACAACAATTATTTGTTTCAAAACTAGAAAAAGCTGATGTTAGGTTACAGAATCAAGGTTCCCTTTCAGTCGGTCACTTTGAGTCACATCGGATATGACCAATGAAATTGGGATCTCGCTTTGAAAGACCAATCCACTTTAAGTGTATTAAAACACGCCACTGAACATTGGTATGCGCTCATTGCATTTTCAGCTTTTCACTTCGGAGCCGAGTGTCGTTCTTGTGTTCAGTGAGTTGCAACATCAGGTTGTACTATCCCACTGTTGTGTGCAAGTGGCTATCTCCCCTGTGCGCCTCAGCTCACTTAAAGAGCTTTTCTAAAAGAGTAGCTCATGGGTGGATTGGATGGGTGGAGCCAGTGGAGCTGCCTCAAGGACAGTCGGGACCTCCACAGGGGGTACCAGCTGTTTCCTGCGTCCAATGTGCCGGATACTGATCCTGTGCCCTCGAGGCTGAATGACTGGGGTGGCTTGCTCTGGTTCTCAGGGCCACACCCCGATACCTTTCTTCCCGGAAGTGCATGAAGAGCTCA
This sequence comes from Enteromius unitaeniatus, assembly GCA_032359435.1. NCBI lineage: Eukaryota > Metazoa > Chordata > Actinopteri > Cypriniformes > Cyprinidae > Enteromius > Enteromius unitaeniatus. The sequence continues at coordinate 6,089,034 of JAUMHI010000055.1, read as the reverse complement.
CCAGGCTGTGGATGGCACCTTTTACTGCTAGAGACCGTTCTGGTGTCTCTTCCTCCTTCACAGCGGTGCAGCTAGGGGGTACATGGGGGTCACCCCAGTGGAGCGGTTGCTAGCGCCTCTACTGCTGGGCAGGGAAATCCTGTGCTCCTCTCCTGGGCCTGTAGGTACTTGTCTGCTCTGATCACCAGTGCCTATACGGCGTGCAGCGAAGCTGCATCTGCAGTATACCCTACAGGGTTGTTGCAAGTCCATCAGGCCAAGACACTGAAGGATCTGCACGAAGGTGAACTCTGTACCACCACATACCTCGTGCTTCGAGCGATTAAGGTTACGGCGCATTCTCTTAGTCTAAAGTTTCTATTAATGAAGACTCTTCTCCTGCTCGCACTGGCCTCCATCAAGAGGGTAGGGGACCTGCAGGCATTTTCGGTTAAATCGTGCCTTGAATTTGAGCCGGTTGAGTCTCACGTAACACTGAGGCCGCGGGCCAGCTATGTGCCCAAGGTTCTCACTACTCCGTTTAGAGACCAGGTGGTGAACCTTCAAACGCTGCCCTCGGAGGAGGCAGACCCATTCCTAGCTTTGATCTGTCCTGTCTGGGCTCTAAGATGCTACATTAACCGGACACAAGCCTCCAACTCCACTGCTGTCCACTCAACAAGGAGTGTGGCATCCTCATGGGCACTAGATATTTGTAGAGCTGCAGGCTGAAAGATCCCTAACACATTCGCTAGATTCTATAGCCTCGGAACCGGTATGCTCCTGTGTTCTCAACTCAATGGGTAGAGGCACTGTGAGGCCCGGTTTCGAGTTGGCTTGTTAACTTCTCCAGAGTGTCCATACCTTAGACCCTGTTGAGTTCCTCAGTCCCCTCGGCAGCTGGATATGGCGGAGCATCTGGTACCAGGCCCTCACTCGATGAATCCTTGAGAAGCAGTAGAGGGCTGGGGTCCAAGTGGAGTAGCTCAAAAATCTCCATGTGTGTATACCAAAGTTAAGATCTAGAGCCTGTGTTCCCCGGCAGACCTTCTGCTACCTTAAGGGTTCAATTACCTCCAGTTTCCATATGCACTGAAATACTGTCCATATGAGTATACATCCTGAGACCTCCTACAGGAAGACTGGACTTCTGTACGTCTCTGTTCAATAATAAACGGGGGTGTTCCCAGTGTTACAGTCTTACTGAAACGGTAGTGTTTTGATAACAGTAGCAGGCCCCTTGTGGTGAGCCCCGGCCTATGCCAGACAGATGGAGCTTGTGAGACTCCCACAGAACACTAGAAGGGGCAGCATCCATGACGTTTTGGTAGGGATCCAAATTCATATCATATCAGATGTGACTCAGAGTGATGGATTGAAAGGGAACGTCTTGGTTACGTATGTAACCCTCGTTTCCTGAAGAAGGGAACAAAGACGTCATGTCATGTCCCGTCGCCAGTGGTGCTGTACCACCGCTGAGCATTCGGGTCACCAGCTAGGCTTCTCAGAGAAAACCTGAATATGCGCTGCACCAGCTGCTCATTTATACTCACGCTGAGATCAGTTGCAGCTGGATGGATCGATCTGTTTCCTTGTTCAGGAAACAAGGTTTACATATGTAACCGAGATGTTTTCAATGCAGCTAAACCAATGTAATTCATGTAGCTTGTTTCTAAAGATAGAGGCTGGAGTTTCTGTCACAAGAGTCGTGAGACGCAACAGAGAGGAGCTGTCTCCACTGTGATCCAAAGAGCCAGCACAGGTCAAGGGTCAAAGCCGGGTCACAGCAATTATGTTAATGATGTGCCTTCATGGATCCACTCTGTGGCTGAAATATACTACGACCTCCGAATTCGTCACACTTACTCAAATGTAGATAAGTTTCTCCCTTTACATGGATAGTTCACCCAAAAATTACAATTCTGTCATTATCTACTCACTTTCAGGTTACAAACCTGTGAAAAAAAATTTCTTCTATTGAGCACAAAAGAAAATATTTTGAAGAATGTTGGTAACGTAGCAGTCGACGTCGCAAAAAAAAACAAAAATACGGAAGTCAATGGCTATAGGGTATAGGGTGAGTAAATGATGACAGGTTTTTTGTGTAAACTATCTATTTATCCATTTAACTATCCAATAACAGCAGGCTAAAACTTAAGAATATGCACCACACATACATATATATATATACATACATATACACACACGTGCATATATACATTCTTGAGTGTTACTGTAGCTTGCTGGTATTTATTAAAGGTATAGACAGACACACACACATGCAAATATATAACGTGTGTATGTGTTTGTGTGTGTTTGTGTGTGTACAGTACAGTTTTATTACAAAAGTACCTATATTGAGGCTTTACTGGTATATGAGGGCAGCGCTATACTGAGCTATACTTTGAAGATATTTAAGAAGTCAATAATGAGGATACGTAGGTTTAACAAATAATAAAACTAGTAAACATTCTAACTTCTATAGCTTTATGGCATTTTTGTAACAAATTTTGTTACTAAACCAACAAACCTTCATACAAATGGGAATGGTCCACCTCAGGGACTTGTAAATATGTCTGGCAATGATACATGTACCATATAATATGATAAAAGAAAAACAGCAATGTTGTGCTTTGTGCACTCTTGTCAAACTCTACATCACTACTCAACAGAAAAGTTACAGAAGAATGTTTATCTAAAAAACTTTATCTTGCCATTGTCATCTGAAGTAATCCAAACCCTCAAATACTCTTCATTTCGCGCTACACAAAGTTGATGTACATGTAGTGGTGGTGGGAACAGGGCTTTCCGCCAAATGTTTGTATTGCAGATGAAGGTCATATCAGGTCCGTGTCCGACACGTAATAATTATACCATACACTAATCCCAGCACTCAGTCGGAATGCTATAAGCACATCTCCCCCTGAGCTCCTCTCAAATTTAAAACCAAAACACTACACTAATTCAATTAGTTAATAGAGGATAACACCATAATAAATGGGAATTGATTGGAATATACGCATGTGTTCTCAAATTCTAATTACCTATTGGGTTACTCTGAACATCATCAAAGCGACCGCATAATTCCACTTCTGAATTCGTGTTTAGCTTCCCAGCGTCATTCTATTAGCTGAGAATAACTAGTGGCACCTGCTCATCATGCAGCTTTCCTGAGCTTACAGCTGACTCAACCAGGTACAGCACGCAAACAAGCTATTTAGCCACGTCAGGGGTTAATATAATGTGATTTCTGGTGCTTCCATGAATAACTGAGCACCAGTGATGTCCATTCTAAGTGGATCTGTTCTGCATAAGAAGTTCAGCAAGTCCTGACAGCTGAATCACTTACAAACACTCGTAATTGACAGTGGAGACGTGCCAAAGAGCTGTCTGATTTAAGATTCGTCATCAAGTAATAACCGTTTAACCATTTATGTGACAACCTACAGTTTGGCAACATGTCAAGCATTCATTGTGAACTTTTTCTCAATCTTGAAAAAAAAAAGGAGAGGATGGATGCCTCTGCGGTGGGACGTTGCAGTCGGACCCAGGAATATTACAGTAAACTAAAATAAAAAATTAAAACTAAATCATATATTTTACATAATTCTAACATTTCCCATTTTAATTTTAACAAAATTATATTAACTAAAATTTAAATAAAATGGAAAACCTAAACTGAATTGGTTAGGTTGACTACTTTATACAGACTGTTATTCTACTATTATTTACATATTATTATATAGTTTATTATTTAAATATTTCATTTTATTTCTAATTATCTTGCATCCAGTATTTGCATTGTATATTATAATTTTACTCTATTTCAGCTTTATTTTAGTACATAATTTTACATCTTTAACTTCTACCTATAACCATCGTTGTTGATATTTATTATTGCTTATTATTTGATGAAATGTGATCTAAAAAACTAAAATTTGATTATTTATATTGTGTAAGTTATATAAAGTGGTGTTCATTTTGGGCTCAATATCTTAAAACTGCTCAGAATGCAGATGGAACCTTAAAATTCTAAGGCAAATATATATAGGGACAGAATTAAGCAAATAGTTCCCTTTTCACAATTTTGTTTTTATTCACTAATAAAACAAGTCTTATACCTTGACTAAGGTTATATCAAACATACGTTTCTAGGCTAACCAATTGACAGAGCTTGGAATAGCTGGCTCAGCTAAGAAAGAAAGCAGCTTAGCGGTAGCCAATCTTGCTAGTACATAATGCAACGTACAGCAGAACTGCATATACATTGTGTGCTGTGCTCCGGCAGCATGTTTGTTTACACATGGCCTGAGATAATTAGCCAGAAGTAATGACCAAGCTACGATGACAGCCGTGGAAACTTGATGCCGTTGCACTTCGTGCTCCTCCGCCCCGCCTGAGCAACTGCGGGGCGGAGGTGTCACATCTATTTTTGCCCACCGGCTGCCGAAGCTCTTCTGGCGCCAGCCCTAGGGAGCTGCGGTGCTAGAGCTGACAGAGCCGGTGTGGTTATTTGCCCCCTTGCACCCTCTCACAACCCCTTAGCTCCTGGGAGCTGAACATAACCCTACACTAAGAACACTGTCAGGACAGTTCAAGCATCGGACCCTCGCAGCAACTGACATGAGAAATGCACAAATCCTGTCCATGACGCCTCTTGAGAATGACTTCTGCCATTACTCCAGGTGGAAAACCAGCCCCGCTGCGGAGAGATGTGTTCTTGTTTTAGGATCACAAGTGAGATTTGTGAGAAGTGAGATAATCGTGTGGCAGAACAAACACATTGTGTGCATACAGTACCTCATTCCTGTATGTCCATCAGTCTCATGGGTCTTCTACACCCGAATACCAGATCTTCCTCAATTTCAAAATAAACCAGTGTGGTATGAAATTCAAGCCACTTGTGTTTACTGTGGCTTTAGGGGGAATCCAGAGATCATGTCTTGGATATCTGCAAGCACAGCAAGTGATCCATTTAATCATTCAGTTTTAGCAAAGATTAAGTTCAATCTAATTCTGCATCTTTGACAGATTCACTATTCATCTGTGTAATTTAATCTGACAAGCTAGAACAGAAATCCTCATAATTTCATAAAATACACTTTTTGAAAACAAACATCAATAGTTGAGAAATTATCTAAGGAACAGTTCATTCAAAAATGAAAATTCTGTCATCATTTAATCAGCCTCAAGTTAAACCAGTATACATGTATTTGTTTCTGCTGAATACGAAAGAAGATATTTTGAACAATGTAGGTAGTAAGGAAGTTTACCCTAACCCTATAATCCTAATGACTGTCATAGTGTGTATCTTTCGTCTTATACTACGTAAGTAAATGGCAAACAGCAACATTCTTCCAAATATTTTCTTTATTTTCAAAGCCGACAAAAAGTCATAAAGGTTTGGAACAACCTGAGGATGAGGAAGTGATGACACGATTTTCATTTCTGGATGAACTATCCCTTTAAATGCAATATTACAAAGAAAAAAGAAAAAATACATATTTTTAAAATAAGCTTCTTTAAGTCTGCATTTATTTGAAATACTGCACATACTGTAAAACAGTAATACTGAACATTTAAATTTAAGATTAATAATTAAAGATTGTTACAATTTGAAATATTATTACAATTCAAACATACTGTTTTTTATATAATATATTTAACAATGCAATTAATTCCTGTGATGGAAATTCAAATTTCATCACCATTACTCCAGTCTTCAGTGTAAGTGTAAAATCATTCTCATGTGCTAATTTGCTGCTCAGTAAGAATCTCTTATTATTCTCATCAGTGTTGAAAACAGCTGTACTTTTTGTAGGCACACATTTTTTTCCCAGGATTATTTTATGAATAGGAAGTTAGAAAGTGCAGCATTTATCTGAAATACAAATCTCTTGTAATATTATAAGTGTCTTTCCTGTCATCTGTGAGTAATTAGTTGAATGCGTTTAATGTTTAGAGTTTATGCATCCTTGCTGAATAAAAGTATTTATTTCTTTCAGGAAAAAAAATAAAATAAAATAATTAAATCAGGCATCGAAGGGTGCCACATCTAAACCTGGGTGGACATTTTTTACTTAATACAGTAAATAACTACCTCCGAAATGTCCAAGTAACCACCCATAACACTCTACCAACTACACAGTGACATCCCTCCTCAACAGAAACTGTACAAATCTCTAAGTCTGGGCTCTCTGCAATGATAAAACTGCAAATCTGATATCTGATCCACATCTTACACACAACGTGCAAGACATCTGTTGACGACGCTGAAGCATAAAACACCCGCGAAGCATGTTCTATCTGAGAACACGTCAATGAAATTATTGACAGAACATTTCAGCTGATCAATTATCAGTAATGAATCCCTCTGTAATCATTAGCTTGCAAACCTAAACCACCAGTGTTCAGCTGCGTTGCAGTTCCTGGAGGAGGTAGCAGCGTGACACCCCGGCTTTTTTGAAAGGCAGACACTAACATTTGAAAGGACCGGGGGGAGGCCACTGCTGACCTCCAAATGCTGCTCATTCCTTGCCGGTCTTGTGCGTGAAACATTTCTGTTGACACCAAGCAATGCGGCGTTGATGAGTTAATCTAGCAGCTGAGTGTGTCCTTTACCTAAGAGGTCCTGCACAGAGCCTAAGCCCCATTTACAAACAAACATCTCAAACAAGTCTACCTGGCATTTTATCAGTTGCCTTTGAATTCTCAGGAGCTGGTTCATAACTTCATCCTTTTCACCTGAAAGTCACTTTAGAGCCGTCTAACTGTGGCAGAGGGGAAATGCTGGGAAGGGGAGGTGGGGTGACTATAAAAGGTTCAGCCATGGCTGTCTCAGCTATGTGGGACAATTCAGATACGTTAGACAAACACATCAAAACCCCCAAGATGCACGGGCCAAAGCACTGTCACTGTGGATCCCAACGTCTTGATGGATGGATATCCCCAATCTAATGATGCCTCATGTGTATCAGTGTCCACAGCTGCTTGTTTCCAGCAGTATAAGGCAGAATAGTGATGGCTTTAACTTTCATATTTCTGAACCTCAACCTGGGTTAGCATTAACTCCAGACACTAAAAATAGGCTTAGCTATGAATGTGAAATGTATCCTGGTGAGGGTTGGCGTATTGTTACGTTGTTACAGAATTAGAGCTCCCAAAAGAAGCCGGTACCTTGTCTTCACTGACTTCTCAAAAGAATCTAAAAAATCTAAATTGTGTCAAGAGACCCAAGTCAATACAATATACATTAAATGTTAACAATATTTCTCAATTAAAGTATGAAATAAACATTAAGACAACTGTTTAGAACTACAAGATTTCATAAACTGAAAATTATACATTATCAAAAACTAATTTACATATATTTCCGGTGCACATCTGAACATTGGTTTAGTTTTTAAAGAGTTTAAAGGTTTATGGTTTAAAGATTTAGGATGCCCTTTAAATAAATAAATTGTATATCTTGTAATATATGAACACTATAACAGATTTTAACAATGTTTTTAACAATTCTCAAAAATCATGAGAATTTTCATTGTACATCCCAATTAATCTCAATCCAACTATGATTAACTCATAGTTAACAAAAAAAATCCAGCTAACTAACAGAATACAACACATTAAAAACATGAAAACATAATAATAATAATAATAATAATAAAACAATAAAGCTGGTAAAAGTAAAAAAAAAAGTAAAAAGATTCATAATATAGACAGGAATAAATTGCTAAAAATGAAAGTGGAAAACTTTTAGAAAATGGCTTTAAAAACATGTATTGTAACATTGTAATCAAAAACTAGAGACATGATAAAATAAAATCATCACTTATTTCATGCAGTCTGAGAGAAGGCATGTTATGAATGTAAAATATTCCAAAAGCAAAATGGTTTAGCCTGTAGTACTTCAATGCCTTGAAACCTTCAAACAAGGCTACGTCAAGCCAACAATCTCTTTGAATTACAATTCATTTTATTTCTACTTCCTCACTGTCAATTTCAAAAGTTCCCAAATCAGAATGGCACACAAGCCTGGCAAACATAAATAGTTTCCTGGTAGACTAGCCGAGAAGAAATGAACTCTTCTTTGCATAACATTGTGACGAGGACCAAACAACAGGCCTGTAAATGACTAGACTCTGTTTTTATGATTGTTTTTAAAGGATTTCCATAAAGCTCTTCAAATTAAGAGGTGAATGCCAGTCATGTCATTGTGATCTTGTTAAAACTGTTTACTGAAAAAACAATGTCTTTTTTAACAAGCAGGCACATGCTTACAGTATAGGGGTGAAAATCCTCTGAAGCAAGACATGTGGTATGCTCCAAATGTGAGGCAGCATTTCAGCGTGGGAAAGTCCAAGTCCCTCTCAGCAGGGGTGCACCAAAGTCTACCGCTAAATTAGGTGTATATATAGTAAAATTAGAAAGCATTCCAGTGTCAGTGCTTGAGATGTTCTCTTTGATGCACGGTTTTACAAACAGGGCCACTGTAGTTCAATAGAATTGTGTTCAGTCGCAAGTAAGGCACATTTAAGGCTGGTGTGAAGACACTGTTTATTTGTCGACACTTTAAAGCAATAAAACAGGTTGTTACCAAGATATACGGCAGCTTTTGCTTTGAATATCTTAGTGTTTGTATGGGGCATGGTGAGAAAAGGAACAGCTCGAGGGTGTTTATGTGATCTTTAAGCTATTGGAGCAGTGCTTCAAACCAAGTGCTATCTGATTAGAGAGGCCATTCGATTTAGCCTGTCAACACAGAGATAACCCTCACAGACTAAAGATAATACTCCCACTGCTTCCCAAAAAACGCATACCTACACTAAAGTAATTCAAGTTAATGGTAAAAAATCTGACAGCTGTAGCTAAAATAAATTCACTTAACAAATTACGCTGACAATGCTCAATAGGCATCATTACAATTGAGGTTTACTGTAGTTGTAATGTAAATATGAACAGTACACATATTAAATTGCAATTAATCTTGATTAATCATTGCCCACTATTATAGTATATACAATCACAATAACACAGGTTAATTAAAATATAATTGACTTAAAGGTCATTAAATTTGACTTTTTATTGAACCAAGGCTAATATATAACAGAGATATATATTACAATATATAGATTTTAAATAATAAAACATTTTTAAATGTGTCATCAAAGGACATCTGGGAGAGTCCATTATTACTGTAACTTTAGGTTTTTAAACTTACAATTCACTTTTAATTTTATTATTATTTAAAAGTATGCTGTAAACATTTTCTTTTTGAAGTGCTTATTGTTGTTCCTTTATATTTATTTGTGAGCTTTACATGGTATTTTAAAGTGAAAAAATTCCAAATAAATTCAACACCAATTGTTTTTAGTTTATGTAATACAATGCAGCATTTTTGCATTCTTTATCAGTTAATAGTTTGTTATATATATATATATATATATATTTGTGTGTAGCCTATGTATGTATATGAAAAATATATTATTATATTATTATAACTATATTTAACATCAAACCATTTTAATAGTGGAATGTTGTGAAATGAGATAAATTGAATCTGTCTGACTACTAATAATATCCTACAATTTTTTATAAACACAGAGATTGTACAACAACGTGAAAAAGCCCCCAGTGTAATGGTGGAAAATCATGGACTGCTGTGAAGATAATGTTAGGTAATTACCCTCGTCACGGTGTCTGATGATTTCATTTCCTGTTCAGTGAGCATCGCGTTTGGCTCTGATGGTCAGACAGGAAGCTCAGTCTAACACCTCTGGGTCATTAGGCAAATTTCCTCTATAGAGAAACTGAGGAAGAAACAGTTTGAGAGAGCAAAACTGTCCAAAGCTCTGCTGAGCTGCAGAGACGCTTTGCTTTAGCAGTAGATGGAGTGATTGTGAGCGGATGACTAATGAATGAAGTGAGGCAGTGCTGCCCCTGTCTGTCCTGAACAGCAACGCTCTTCTTGCTCAGAATGAAATCCTAGCCTATAGTTCACTACATAGTGTGTAAACACTAAATGCTATACTAAAAGAAAATAATAAATCAAACAATATCAACAGGATTAATATGTTGTTCTTCTGTCAATCAAAAGAAAAAAAAAACACTATGAACATTATATAATGTGTCCCACTCCTGGTTCAGTGATGCATATTTCATAATTAAAGCCAAATGCAGCAGTGTTGGGAAATATTGATTTTAGTAAGAGGACATATTGCTAAACCTAAAGAATGTGCCGCTTGAGTAACTACAGTTTACAGTTCAGCTTGTTCATAATTAATTGGATATTGATTTATATATATAAGACCATCAAGCTGAAAAATATAAGTATTGAAATCTTGGTTGCCATGGTGACAGTCTACATCTTAGAAAGTGACATTTACTTCAGATGTGCTTAAAAATTGCCAGTTTTAGCATATATCTTATCATATATACATATATTGAAACAGTATTTGAAATAAAAATCTCTTTTTGACATATAAATGTCTTTACTTTCTCATTTGTCAATGTGTCTTCATTGCACCAAATCAATCAGAAGTTTAAGACATCTGTTTCCCTTCTAAGACCCAGAGAACACCATGCGATTTCTGCCTCTGTTTCACCTTCTGAGACAAATTTTGGGGATCAGTGAAAGTCATAACAGGCTTACGATATCAAGCACTAGCTGCAGTCCTCCTGCAGTTCCTCATGCTCCCTGGACATAGGGATCTACTGAGGACATGGAAACGTGACCCAACACTTCACAGAAACTCACTGTACGTGACTCTTAAAAACACTGCTCCACCTGAACATATCACTGAACATATCAGTGACACAAGGAAATCTTGCTAAGTATGTGTTTGAAAGCTTTTGTTTGAAGTTCTAGAAGAATAAATTATATATTAAGAAATAGTTTAATAGTTTAATTATTTAGTTAATACTTTAATAGTTAATACAGTATGTACTTAACCTCAAGACATTTAAGCTGTAGATAGGCTTGCTTCGTTATCAGAACAGATTTGGAGAAATTGAGCATTACATGACTTGTAGTTAAAGGGTGCCATTAGAATGAGAGTCCAAACAGCTGATAACAAAACTTCAGTATCCCACAAACTGCATATTTGTAATGAACAAACTCTTTATTGAAGGGTTAGTACACCCAAAAAATAAAATTCTGTCCTGTAAGACCTTTGTTCATCTTTGGAACACAAATTAAGATATTTTTGATGATATTCAGAGATCCATCTGTCCCTCCATAGACAGCAATACAACTGAAGTGATCTCAGATCCAGAATCGTGGTAAAAACACCGGTAAAAAAGTCCATGTGACATCAGGTCACCTTCAGTTTTTTGATGATAGAAGAAAACCTTTTTTGTGCAAAGAAATCAAAAATAACATAATGTACTCAAACATTCTTCTCCTATGACTTATGTCTTCCGCAATTTTAGAAAACATCACAGCATAAGCGTACATTTTCTTTGAGGCACAAACAGCCATAAAACAAAGCTTTCACCTGGATGTAAACAAGGCTGATTACATCAAATATGTTAAAGCTTGCGTATGCAGTGCGTTAAAATGGCAGAAGACGCAATTCACGGGAGAAGAGTAAATTATGTTGTTTTTGTTTTATTTGCCCCAAAAGATATTCTCATAACATTGCAAAAGTGAGGTTGAGCCACTGATGTCACATGGACTGTTTTACAGATGTTTTTACTATGTTTCTGTAGTTGTAGTTACTATGTTTCTTCAGTTGTATTGCTGTCTATGGAGGGTCAGATGGCTCTCTGATGTCATCAAAAATCCTAAGGTCTTGTGGGTTTGGAATAACATGAGGGTGAGTAATTAATGACAATTTTCTTTTCATTTTTGAGTGAACTAACCATAATATTGCTTTCTCCAGTGAAAAAAAGTAATCTCATCTGAACCAGGAGAGAAATCTGCAAACCAAAAGAGTCCAAATCAGTTATTAACAAATTTTGATGTGAGAGGACAACATGGTACCTTTCCATTGGAGGAAAATATATAATGGATTATGGAATTTTATTTTAGTTAAACTGCCTAGAAGCGGCAGTTTAACATTTAAACATCTTAATGATGGATTTGTTTCTTCCAGACAGCTTGTCAGTTCACAAGATCGATGGAGTGGAGAGATGTGGATTACTTGTGGATTATTATTATCAGCTGTTTGGACACACTGTAGAGAATCCATTAATGAGCAAGTGATATAATTGTTTAATTTCTCCAAACATATATCTTGAGTGGACTGAATTTCATTTTTGTGAAGAAAAAATAAAAACAAATCCCATTTTTACATTATGTTGCATGTTCTATTTCAATGTTGTTTGCCTCTAATCACATGACGATTTAGGATGTTTAGGTCATTGTCACACATCACTGTCCGGCCCCAGAACACGTTAGACTTCAAAGACACACACATGCGCAAAGACACATGTTACTACATGAAACATGCACAGCGTTTGTTAAGCATCAGTGAACAAAAGGGTGCTCGTACAGCTGGTTATTAAGGTGTGTGTGCATGTGTGTTGGACCCTGGTCTAATGCCATCTGGCTCTGGCACTCTCCGGAGGCTGGCACGGTGCCATAACCTTACTTCCATCAGGCCGGTAATGCCTGCTTCTATTTCTACAGACAGAGCAAATGGTTGAGCGCAGACTTCACACAGTGGCATTAGCAGGACCAGATTTTTAGCCAGGGACTGGTCACGTTCATTGTCTGGCATGGGACACGGGCTGTTTAGGATGTTTCAACCCAGGTGGAGAAAAAACTGACGGAGGCTATTTCTGTAAACAGGAAGCACAGTGAAGTTTTGAGAGACTGTGACAGGGTCAAAAAAAGAAGTGTGGGAACAATAAGCACTTTTTTTTTTTAATATACAGTAATACTGTGGAGTGAATACAATTTCGAGACAACAAGAAAAATTGGTGAAGGATTCACTTTGAATAGTAAATTTCACAACATAAGTACAAAAAAACAGCTAGTAAAAATGGAATCAAACATGGAATAGAAACATGGAATACTGACCCCACCAACTCTTTTTTTTTTCCATAGTGACAGTTTAGGTGCTGTCCAAAATACCACCATAAAATTATGATAAATGTGTTAATATGTACGCTAAAAATACGCTAAAATTTTAGCAATAATAAAAATACCATGTAATTATTTGTAATAATAATAATTATATATATTTCTAATTATACACATATGTGTGTGTGTGTGTGTGTGTGTGTATATAAACAGTAATATTGTGAAATATTATTACAGTTTCAAATAATGGGTTTCTATTTGAATACAGTATACTTTAAAATATAATTTATTTTTGTGATGCAAAGCTGAATTTCTGTCAGCCATTAATCCTGTCTAAAGTGTCAGATGATCCATCAGAAATCATTCTAATATACTGATTTGTTATTATTTAATAACTGCAACACTTCTTTCAGATTCTTTGAAGAAAATTTACTGCATTTATTCAAAATATACACATTTTCTAACAATATAAATCTTTGCTATCACTTCTTATCATTTTAACACCTTGCTGAATGAAAGATTTAATTTCTTCTTCCACTTCTAGACTTTTGTGTATGTTTCTTTTCATGTCCATGTGCTTTGTGTTTGTTTTCATTCGTTCTCCCTCATGTGCTCCTGTCATTTGTAAACCCCACCCCGGTCCTTAGTGTGTAATTTTCTCCCCAGGTGCACTTTTTATTATGAAATATTTTGGACTTCAAGTCCTGCCTGCCTTGCCTCTGTCCGCTGTCACCATTTTCTGACTCTTGCATGAGATGTGTGTTGCTTGTTTGGGGAAACAGCACGCGGTGTCCGTTCTCTTGAGGGGGGATTGCCCGTGCTGTAACGAGCTTACACTGGCAACTCTCCACTCACGAAGGGCTCTCTTTGAGGAGGGAGACTTCGTGGGCACAGGAAAGCAGACTGGATGAGCGGTTCTTGCGGCCGAGGCCGCTGGCTGCTCGTAGGAGTCTACTATTCTTCCTGGACCGTCACTTAGAAGTGTGCAAGTCCTGGAAGAAACCCTTCTCTGCCCGCTCTTTCATTCCTGCCTCAGACTACTATGGCAATGTGGCAGGAATAGCAGGGCTATAAGAGTAGCCCTGCTAGGGCACTAAAATCCCCTTCCTTGCCATCTAAGCCGTTGCGGATAACATCAACGCTAGTTGGCAAAGGCTATGCAGCTGCCGGTCAGGCTGGTGCATGTTTGCACACCCTGGCGGTGCTACAAGCCTATCAGGCCGATCTGTTGAGGGATCTTAGCGGCAGAGACCAGGTCGATCCTGAAGACATTATAGAGCTGGGACGCACAGCTGATCTCTCTCTGCGTCAGGGCTATCGGCAGGTCCATGGCAGGGCTCTACTCTCACAGTGAGAGGTTTTCAGAGACTGTTAGGCTTGATGGCAGCAGCCTCCAGCGTGATTTCGCTGGGGCTGTTATATATGAGACCACTTCAATGGTGGCTAAAAAGCAAGGGTTTTTCCCCGAGGGGGAACCCTTTGCGTTTAATCAAGGTAACTTGAGCTGGGGCTCTTACTTTGATGTTATGGAGAAAACAGCAATTCCTAGAATCAGGGCTGTTGCTAGGGACCCAGATCTCTCGGGTCACCCTCGTAATAGATGCATCCCTCACCGGCTGGGGAGCGATCATGAGTGGTCACCCAGCCCAGGGGCAGTGGAACAAGGCTCAGCGTTTACTTCACATAAACTGCCTAGAGCTTCTTGCGGTGTACAAGGCTCTAAAGGTCTTTTATCCGAGTTTGGCGGGCCGTCACGTTCTGGTGCAGTCCGACAACATAACTACACTGGCATATATCAACCACCTGGGGGGTTGCGATCCCACTCAATGAATATGCTGGCCAGAAAGGTTTGTCTATGGGCTCAGGGCAAACTCCTTTCACTAAGGGCGGTGTATATTCTGGGTCAATATGGGAGCAGATTCCCTGTCAAGGCAGGGGCCGAGGCCCGGGGAGTGGAGACTTCATCCACAAGTAGTAGCAGATAACAGATTTGGTACCGTTTCTACAGAGCAGAGGTGGACCTCTTTCCGAATCAGGAGAATGCACAATGTCCCCTCTGGTTCTCACTAGTTCATCCAGCTCCGCTGGGGCTGGATGCGATGGTACAGAGGTTGCCGAGGCGCCCTCTGTATGCATTTCCCCTGATTGCTCTGCTCCCAGCAGTACTAGAGAGAGTTCGGCAGGATGCGGTCAGCTTACTGTTAGTAGCACCATTCTGGCCGAACAGAATATGGTTTGCGAACCTGGTCTCTCTCCTCAACGGGGTGGTGTGGCAAATCCTCGTCAGGAAGGACTTACTCTCCCAGCAAGGAGGGCTAGTCCTTCATTCATGCCCGGAGATGTACAATCTATGGCTGTGGCCTCTAAGGGGGCACAGCTCATAGTGGCAGGTTTGTCGTCAGAGGTCGCCCATACTATTCTGCACTCGAGAGCCCCTTCAACTAGAAGGCTGTTTTCACTGAGGTGGAAGCTGTTCACCTCTTGGTGCACAGAGTGGTGGCAAGAACCAGTAAACTGCCCGATTGGCTCAGTTCTGGAATTTTTACAAATGAGACTCGCTACGGGGATAGCTCATTCAACCCTTAAAGTGTATGTGGCGGCTAATTTAGCCTTTCATATACCTATCAATGACCGCTCAGTGGGCAGACACCCACTAGATGTACGACTCCACCACAGCCCATAGTCCTTCAGGCATCCTTTACAAGAGACAGGCCATGAAGGACTTCACTACGTTTGCCCAGTGCGAGCACTGGACATGTATATTCATAAATCGGCAGCATGGAGGAGGGCGGACCAGCTGTTTGTATTCATTGGTCCTCCGTGGAAAGGTCTACCTGCATCAAAACAGATGTTGAGCAGGTGGATAGTGGATGCTATATTTATGGCCTATGACTCTGCAGGTCTCCCCTCGCCGATGGGAGTCAGAGCTCATTCCACTAGGGGTGTGTCGGCTACGAAAGCCTACTTAGCAGGTGTCCCGGTGTCGGACATCTGCAAGGCAGCTGGGTGGTCCTCTCCCTTGACCTTTGCGAGGTTCTATGGGCTTGACCTTCCGGCTACTCCAGGTTCTGTTGTCCTTAGTTGTGCTGCTCCACACTAAGCACGAACTTGTGGGTATGGGTTTGTGTGACTCGTTCCCAAAGCGTCTAAAGAAGCAGTGTGGGTTCCTGAAAAGGAATGTCTCTGGGTTATGAATATAACCCCAGTTCCTTGAAGGAACGAGACACTGCGTCTCTAGCCACACCCACGGCATCCCTGCCGAGCGATTGCTTCATTCCTGAGCTATCCTGATCATGACGTCACCGCCTATGACGCCGGAGCCCTTATTTGGACAGATTTCACAGCAGTTTCAGAGCGTGGCTAACGCCGAGGCGTTTCCCAAAGAGTCTATAGACAAAATGCCTTCAAGGAACTTATATTCATAACCTAGAGACGGTTTTCATGCTCGCTGAGCATTCTTCGTTGGATGATGTCGAGATCATCCAGTTATTTAAGGACGGTGCTGCATTCTTGCAGGATTCCGATATTCCGAGGATTGCTGGATTGCCGTGGAAGTCAGCTTTGTTTTTAACGCTAGCTATGTTTAGAGCACGAGCGGAATTTCGGCCGGATCTCATTGCCACCACATCACAGATGGACGAGAATGTTTCCTTTTCCACGAGTGCGCACATCTCTACGGGCTTCGGCCCACTTCCTCATCAGGAGAACCGAGTGAGTTCCTCACGGTGCCTAGTCTGCACGATACGGGTGTTAACCCCGTTTCACGGGTTGAGGATCTGTGCCCATGTCCGGTTCCGGTTCCAGCTTCACTTTCACGGCCAGGAGAGCCGAGTGAAATCCTTGTGGTGCCTAGTCCGCATTATACGGATGGTAACCCATTTCACGGGTTGAGGATCCGTGTCCATGTCCGGTTCCAGTGTCAGTATCACGGCCAGGAGAGCCGAGTGATGTCCTCGCTGTGCCTAGTTCGCATGATACGGGTGGTAGCCTCGTTCCACGGGTTGAGGATCCGTGGCCATGTCCGGTTCCAGTGTCAGTATCATGGCAGGAGAGCTGCAGTGGCCTAAGTCTCCTACAGCCGTGATGGAGGAGGAGCTGCAGTGGCCTGAGCCTCCTACTGCCGAGAGGGAGGAGGAGCTGCAGTGGCCTGAGCCTCCTACAGCGCAGGTGGAGGATGAGCTGCCTTGGCCTGATCCGGTAGATCCGCTCCACGTTCCCGAACTGCCAGAGCTGCGCCACACCTCTGATCTCCTGTGGTCAGCCCAGGACCCTGATCAGCCATGGCCAGCTACAGGCCCCGATCTACCGTGGCCAGCCCAGGACCCTGACCAGTCGTGGCAAGCCAAAGGCCCAGGCCCGCCACAGCCATGCGAATGTCTTATGTTCTGGGGGCTATTATGACTATTCCCCGGGCCACCTCCAAAGCACCCAGCCTCCCAACCCCTGCACCACTGACTTTTTTCACTGCCACCACTGTCCCCCTGTCTAGTCCCTTCAGGCGTCAGGTGTTGTTTTCGGTCGTTCTCCCTCGTGTGCTCCTGTCATTTGTTAACCCCGCCCCGGTCATTAGTGTGTAATTGTCTCCCCAGGTGCTGTGAGTTTTCTTGTAATTAGTTTGTGTATTTAACCAGGTTTATTTTAGTCCTGTGTATCCGTCGTTGTTTGAATGTCACTGTGATTGTCTGCCCTGATCCCTGCATTTTCGTTCAGCCTGTGTTTGCACTTTTTATTATTAAATATTTTGTACTTCAAGTCCTGCCTGCCTTGCCTCTGTCCACTGTGGAGCGGGATCGTGACAAAACTTCGAAAGCAGCCTAAACGCCAGTCGTAACAAGTGCATACTATTGGAAAATGTTACTATTTTAAATAAATGCAACAACGAATCCTGAAAAAAAGTATCACAGGTTCCAAAATATAATAAGCAGCACAACAGTTTCCAGAAGTGATACTAAATCAGCAAAGTAGAATGACTTCTGAAGGATCACAAAATATTTTGAACAGCATACTTTAAGTATGATTCTAACTATATAACTATAAATCCATTGTAAGTGTATTACACTTTTTTTTAGTTTGTTCTTAGAAGCTGAATGACATACAGATCATGTTGTATTTATTACATTACTCAGGACAGCCCATCCACAAACATACAAGTCTGATTATGTCAATACGTACACACAAAGACACATACCGTCAACTATAAACAGAAGTCGGACCACCTTGGCAGGGCATCATGCAATGTATCTGTGCACAGCTATTGAGAGGCTGTTTCCACAGTGGCATTGTGGGACATCTGCTGGGCTGCAAAGAGCACCTGTTTCCACAGTAATACAGGCAGGGGCTCCATCACACTCATGTGCAGTTGTGGGATGTATTAGTTGCGGGTGATCATGTGCAGAGACAGCCTTCGCCCCTGGGCCTCCACACACTCTCAAATTCCCTATTAAAACAGTAATAGGAGAGGCTTGAACACAGCAGTGCCGTGTGTGTGCATGCATGTGTTTAGTTGCTAGGGTTTAATCTGGTATAGGATGTGTGTATTTAGTTGCTGGGTTTGGTCCTGGGTTCATTGGTGTATGTGTGCTCACTTGTCGTTGTTTGGTGATGCTTGAGCATGAGAGGGATGCATCCATTCTTTAAGAATGATGTAAGTCAATTTTTTCCTCTTATCTCAAATCAGTGAGCAACTACATGGTTGTAGACATATGCATGCATATGCCTAATTATCATACATAAAGTTCTTGTGTTGCTGTGGTGGTAACAAACCTCAGTTCTCTTGGGGACGATAGAGTTTCCTTCAGATGCCTGTGTCAGTAAACCGGATGTGTTAAAGCAGTTAGCTAAAAATACATTTAGAATATCCAGCTTAATCAGCAGTCGCTCTTGACCTGAAAGAGAACGGGCAGCTTAAAGGGTTAGTTTACACCAAAATGAAAATTCTTATATTAATTACTTACCTTTATGTCGTTCCAAACCTGTAAGACTTTGAACACAAATTAGGATATTTCTGATGAAATCTGAGAGCTATCTGACCCTCCATAGACAGCAATACAAGTGAAATGGTCTCAGGTCCAGAAACGTAGTAAATACATAATTCAAACATCCATGTGATATCAGTGGGTCAACTTCAGTTTTGCGAAGCTAGGAGAATACCTTTGTTTTGTGCAAAGAAAAATTATATGAATTTCCCCCGGTTTCCAGAGTTGAGGCTGTGAGGGAAAACCAATTCAATACTGATGCAAGAGTTTTAGAAAAAAAATGTTCAACAAGCATCACACCTGTCATATTTGGGTGTACACCTTCTCTGGGATGTATCAGTTACCAATCTTTTGCACTAAACAGATATATATTTTTATGGCTGTCAAACGATTAATCACAATCAATTATTTTGTTTGCATAATATATGTGTATGTTTTGGATACACAGAGAAAAAAAAAGTATTTTAAGTCAAATTACAGTATTTTTACTTTTTTATACAGGAAAATTACTGTAATATTTTTCCAGTATGTTTGTTCCAGTAT